>CAUYPK010114607.1:30000-44150 GCA_963574355.1 Loris lydekkerianus
AGGAACTCTTTGCTTATCTGTGGTGTTGAATATCACAAAAATTATGCACAGACATTTTTTTTTTCCCCGCTCATCAGCTTTTGTTAGGGTTTGTGCATTTAATGTGTGGCCTAAGACAATTCTTATTCTTTCAATGTGTGACAGAGAAGAAAAAAGCTTGGACACCTCTGGATGTGTATGTTTTTGTCTTCATTTTAACAAAAATTTTAAAAAGTAAAAAAAAAAAAAAATGAAGAGAAAAACATTTATAGAATAAAGACATAATAAAAGAAAATATTTTATACAATGTGTTTTAAGCTAAATGTTCTTAACAAAAAGTTAAAAAAATTATTGAAGTAAATAAGTTATAGTAAGCTAAGGTTAATTTATTATTGATGAAAGAAAAAAGGATTTTAATAAACTTAAGTAGCCTAAGGGTTCAGTGTTATCAATTCTACAGTATATGCAGTCGCGTCCTCGGCCTTCACATTCACTCACCACCCATTCACTGACTCACCTAGAGCAACTTCCAGTCAGGTAAGCTCCATTTGTGATACACGTAAGTACCCTCCATAGATTTACCATCTTTTATACAATATTTTTACTATGCTTTTTCTATGTTTAGATATATTTAAATATACAAATACTTATTCAGCACAGTGACATGCTGTACAGATCTTTAGCCTAGGAGCATAGGCTAGGCCATACAGCCTGGGTGTGTAGTAAGCTGCATCATGTAGATTTGTGTAAATATGGTCTGTGATGGTCACACAATGACAAAATCACTTGATAACAAAATCACCTGATGATGCATTTCTCAGAGGGTGTCCCTGCTACTGAGAAATGCATCACTGCATTGTCTGGTTTAATTTTTGCAACTCTGTGAAGGAGCTCTCATTTTCCTTATTTTAAAAGGGGAGTAAAGTAAGGATCATAGATCTTAAGTAACTTGCCCACTATGAATATGGGGCAAATCTGGGATTCCAATCCAGGCCTGGATGACTCCAAAGCCTCTACTTTTCACCACCACATTGATTCATATGTCAGTCAATGGAGAAAACAATGTTTACCTTGGTAATCTCTCTGCAGTGTTCTTTCAGTTAACAATCAACCCTAGAGCAGAGAAGTCTAGAAAGATGGCAGCTCAAATGTGTCCTAACTCTACTCCCTCTTTTTAGTCCAGAGTTAAGCCCAGCCATGGCTATAGTTGGCAATGGTAACAGTGGAGATCACTATGTATCTGGGACCTGGGCCAGGTGGGAACCTAGAAACAGCACTGGAGACCCTAAGGCCAAGGATTAGAATATATGGATACAGGAGGAGAACTCAGTCCACTGAGGTCCATGAACAACCCTCACTTCAATGGACTGAGTTTCCTCCTGTACCCTATATTCTGTACCCACTCTATGAAGAAAGGGCACGCAGGCCTGGATAAGTGCATCTGGCTCCCTGCCCAGAGATAATTAGGAACTAAAAGCAGGGACTTTCTTCTTCCTACTCCTAGGATGGGATAACCCAAAGGGGCTGGGAAACAGAAAGGCCTTTTCCTGATGCTGACACCACAGTAGAGGATGATAAACTGCCTGTTGCTCCACCATTGGCTCAAAGGAGCAGAGTCTACCACGCTCTCCATCAACACTCATGGGATTGCCTCATTTAAGGTGCATTAGCCATTGTCTCTAAGCCTGAGCAGACAATCAAAGAAAATTACACATGAAGGTGTGTTGCAGTTAGTGAGAGGAGACTAATAATAAATCGGGCAGGAAAAATTGAAAATTGACAGGGTCTTTAATATTGCTGAGGCTGGTCTTGAACTCCTGACCTCAAGTGACCCTCCTTCCTCCACCTGCCAAAGTGCTGGAATTGTAGGCATGAGCACCACGCCTGGCAACTGGGAAAAATATTTTAAAGAACTTTTTGCAACAATACAAAAAGATGAAAGCCATTAGGTAAAATATAAAAGGCTTGGCCAATACATTGAGGTGACTTGAGAAAGAAATGAATCCCAAAAGGAGACAAAAGAAGAGATAGAAGTGAGGCCATCACTGAACGTAATTAAATAAGTCATAGAAGAAAATATTCCTGAGCTGAAGATGAATCTGTGGCCACAGAAGGAAAAGTATACTCACATAACTATATGTATCAAGTAAAAATTACAGCAATGCTTTGTGTGGTTTACACTACACAAAGAAAATTAAAGGACAAAAATAGCACAAAGAAGAGAAGAAGTAAAGGGAAGCATGCTGTGAAGGATCTTAATTTGTATGAGGAGTGGTATAATTTGTATAACTCGTGGTAGACTATGAGGGATGATTATTTTAATTGCTGAAGCAAGAATTGATAAAACATATAAATAAAATCCATGTGAACATATGAAATGTAACACTAAACAATATTCAAAAGTTGTGCTCTATAACCCAAGCCCATACTCCTAGCACTCTAGGAGGCCAAGGTGAGAAGATCAGCTTGAGCAAGAGTGAGACCCCATTTCTACCAAAAGTGGAAATAATTAGCAGGGTATGGTGGCACACGCCTATAGTTCCAGCTACTCTGGAGGATCCCTTGAGCTCAGGAGTTTGAAGTTGCGGTGAGTAGACTGGGCAACAGAAAAGACCCTGTCTCAAAAACAAACAAACAAATATAAACATCACTCTGAAGTCACTGGCTTGTCAAAAACAGTCCATTGACCAGGCCATGGGATATAGCTTGCTGATCCCTGAAACAGCAGAACAAAATATGACTTAAAAAATATAAGAGTGGAGCTTCTGGTTTCTTGTTACCCATATACAGAGCTTAGAAATCACTAAAATAAAAACAAAACAAAAGAAAGGCTGCTAGAAGTGAAGAACAAAAATCTACATTTAAGAGTGGGGGCGGCACCTGTGCCTCAGTGAGTAGGGCACCACACCAAGGGTGGAGGGTTCAAAATCGGCCCTGGCCAAACTGCAACAAAAAAATAGCTGTGCATTGTGGCAGGTGCCTGTAGTCCCAGCTACTCCAGAGGCTAAGGCAAGAGAATTGCCTGGGCCCAGGAGCTGGAGGTTGCTGTGAGCTGTGATGCCACAGCACGCTACCGAGGGCAACAAAGTAAGACTCTGCCTTTATTAAAAAAAAAAAAAAAAAAAAAAGGTTGGACTTCACGGACTCTTAATAGAGCACTAAACAAGAAAAAATCAGTAAAGATACAGAGCATAGGTATCTGTTCTCTGTACATAGGTATATGTTCCACTTCCATCCAGGTTAATACAAAAAATGTAAAGTCTCCATCTTTTTTAATGGCTGAATATTATTCCATGGTATAACATATACCACAGCTTGTTAATCCATTCCTGGGTTGCTGAGGACTTAGGTTGTTTCTACATTTTGGCAATTGTAAATTGAGCTGCAAAAAAAAGTCTAGTGCAACTATCCTTATGATAAAATATTTTTTTTTCTTCTGGGTAGATGCCTAGTAATGGGATTGGGATTGCAGGATCAAATGGGAGGTCTAATTTGAGTTCTTTGAGTATTCTCCTCATTCCTTTCAAAAATGTTGTATTAGTTTGCAGTCTTACCAGCAGTGTAAAAGTGTTCCCTTCTCTACATATCCATGTCAGCATCTGCAGCTTTGAGACTTTGTGATGTGGGCCATTCTCACTGGGGTTAGGTGATATCTCAGGGAGGTTTTGATTTGCATTTTTCTATTGATTAGGGATGATGGGTATTGTTTCATAAGTTTTGTTAGCCATTCATCTGTTTTCTTTAAAGAAGGTTCTATTCAAGACTCTTGCCCAGTGATATACGGGATTGTTGGGTCTTTTTTGTTGTTGTTGATTAATTTTAGTTCTCTATAAATCCTAGTTATCAAGTTTTTGTTTGATTCATAATATGCAGATATCTTTTTCCATTCTGAAGGTTGTCAATTTGCTTTGGTTGTTATCTCCTTAGCTGCACAGAAGATTTTCAGTTTAATTAAGCCCCATTTGTTTATTTTTGTTGTTGTTGCAGTTGCCATAGGTCTTCTTCATAAAATCTTTCCCCAGGATGACATCTTCAAGTGATTTCCCCACACTTTCTTCAAGGATTGTTATTGTTTTATGCCTTAGATTTAAATCTTTTATTCATCTTGAATTAATTTTTGTAAGTGGCAAGATATGCAGGTCCAGTTTCAGGCTTTTACAGTGGTTCTTTAGTTCTCACAATACCATTTATTGAATAGGGATTCTTTTCCTCAATATAAGCTCTTGTTTGGTTAATCAAAGGTCAGGTGGCTGTAAGATGTTAGTTTCATCTCATAGTTTTCTATTCAGTTCCACGTGTCTATGTCTCTATTTTTGTGCCAATACCATGCTGTTTTGATCACTATGGCCTTATCACATAGCTGAAAGTCTGGTAGGCTGATGCCTCTGGCTTTGTTTTTATTACTAAGAATTGCCTCTATGGAGTTTGGCATATTTTATTACTAAGAATTGGCTATATGGGGTCTCTTTTGGCCATATGCCTATTTACCTTTCATTCTATACTGGAATAAAGCATAAGAGAATATGTTCATAATTGAGCAAATGTTGCTTAGATGGGATACGGAAAGTACTAACACTACAAGAAAAAATATATATATTCTACTTTACCAAAATTGTAAAAATCTCTCATCCAATGGCACTACTATCAGAATAAAAAGACAAGTCACAGATTAGAGGAGAATATTTGCAATAAATATTTCTCAAATAGTAATTATATGTAGAACTCCTATAAATGAATAACAAAGTCAATGAAAAATTTTTAAAATGGACAAAAGATTCAGACACTTCATAAAAGGAGATATATAAATGTCTAACAAGCATACAGAAAGGTACTCAACATCATTGGTCATCAGAGAAATGCAAACTAAAACCCTAATGAAATATTATTTCGCCAAAATGTCTAAAATTAAAAGGTGTGACAGCATCAAAGGTTAGTAAGATATGGAGCAACTAATTCTCATATGCCACTGGTTGAGAGTTTGGGAAATGAATCGGAATCTTCTTAGGAAGTCAAGAAAATACACACATGACAAACGAATCCCAAAAACAAAATGGTGAGCAAATAAGCCAGACATGAAAGAGCATATTCTGTTTGATTTCATCAGTACAAAGTTCTAAAGTTCCATATAAGGCAAAATTATGAAAAATTATAAAAATTTTAGTCTTATAAATTATACTTCAGTAAAAAATTAAGAGAAAAATATTACTCATCTTATTATCTTTACCAACCTCCCTCCCCTCAGGGGGAAAAATAAAGGTATACTACAAGATCCATAAATTTACTAAGATGAACGTATATAAACTATACTAGATCAATGTTTCCCAGTTTGGGATTTTAGCTCTTCCCTCTGGAAGTCTTTGGCAGGAGATTTGATTGCTACTCTGTCTCATAAGGACTGAGTGGATCCACCATACTGATTCTTATATTAAATATTAGTAAACATTGGTCTTTATAAGTTGTTCTAATATTTCCACCTTATACTCCAACAGGCTATCTTGCACATAGCCTGGATACATGTTTGCCACTTGGAAGATCTCTGTTTTAAATCCTTCACATCAGAATTTTCTGCCACAGGCAGCTGAAAATATCTTCACTTCAAAAGCTTAACATCGAGAAAGGGGCCGGATCATGAAGGTGGTTAATATCGCATGTTAAGGAAATAAGATTTTATTGGGCCAGTCATGTAGCCTCTAAAGTCTTTTAAGAATAATAAGAGAAGAGTGGGAGGGGGTATCCCCTACTCTGCACCCCCATGAGCAAGCTGCTCTCCTGCCAGCTCCTGTGCCAGGCTGCAGCCAGTGCCCACAGCAGTGCCTGGAGAGCACGGGTCCACCGCTCAGCCTGGGAACATTCCATGGGGGGTGTACCTCCCCCAAGCAGAAATGGATGGGATGAATTAGAGAGGTTCATCAATCTGTGTTATGCGCAAAGAAGACAGGTGGCAAAAAGGAAATTTGTTGCAGATGTGAAGAAGAAAGGAAAGATAAAGTCTTATGCCTCAGGAAAGTTGGGAGTGACAGAATATGGGAAGCACTGTTTCACCAGAGCTTATGGGAAAAGTCACATGGACAGCCTCTTTTAAAAGGTAAGTAAAAAAGATATACAGTGAAAAGACGATGCTTATTCACTGTGTGGGGTGTAAGTTAGTTCAACCTCTATGGATAACAGTATCAAGATTTTTCAAAGAACTCAAAGCAGATCTACCATTTGATTCAGAAATCTCACCACTGGATGTCTACCAAGGAAAGAAATCATTGTATTAAAAACATACCTGCTCTGAAACATTTATCACAAGAAAATTCACAGTTGCAAAGATGTGGAATCAACTTAAGTGCCTATCAACTGATAAGTGGATAATGAAAATGTTTACATACACATATGCACTGTGGAATATGTGGAATAATATTCATCCATCTAACAACTTGGATGGAACTGGAGGCCTATCCTAACTCAGGAATGGAAAATTAAGTATGTTCTCTATTATAAGTGGAAGCTAATCTGTGGCTATGCAAAGTTACACAGAGTGGTATAATGAACCTTGGAGATTCGAAAGGGGAGAGGCTGGAAGGAGGGGAAGGTGGAAAATTGCCTATTTAATACAATGTACGTTCTTCGGGGGATGGATACAATAAAAGCCCAGAGTTCACCACTTTACAATATATCCATGTAGAAAAGTCCACTTGTACCCCCTAAATCTATTGAAATTAAAATCAAAGAAAAACAATGTTGGAGGCTTCACACTTCCTGCTTTCTAAACAAAGCCACCTAAGGTAATCAAAGCAGTTTGGTACTGGCAAAAAGGCAGAAAACCAGACCAATGACACAGAATGTGGCACAGATATAAAGGCTTCACAAAGATGCTCAAATGTAGGGTTATTTGCACACCCATATTCATTGCAATATTAAAACCCAGTAGGTGAAAGCAACCCAAACTTCCCTCATCATGAAGGGATAAATACAATTTGGAATATAGACATACCACCCTGCCTCCAAATGAATTCATTCCACACTGAAGAATTCAGTCACAAAGATGCATTATATCTTCAATGTACTTTCAAGTGATTCAGAGAGAGAATGACAAATCATCTCTATGAAATGTTAACAATTTGGGCATCTGGGTTAAAAGTATATAGGAATTCAATACAATACTTTTCTAATCTTGCTGTACATCTGAATTATTCCAAAATAAAATAAATGAAAATAGTTAAATAAATATTTTCCAGGGAGTTTCTACTGAATAACAACTCAATAAAAAGAAAGGTTCATGGAATCCCATACAGGATGGATTGGAGTAAGGCTGGAGGTAGGGAACAATTTCTTCTACCTGCACTCATTGTGGGTTCAGAGTGGTGATTTTGCCCAGCCACATTTCCTGTTTTCTGGTCTAATTCCATAATGTGTAGAGCTAGGAACACTGTCTCTCCACCTCCATCCACACAGCCACCTATAAATTTAATGCCCAGATGGCACACCCAAGCATCCCTGAGATCACACTACCTAAAGGGCAGAAAGACCAACATCTGCCTCTCACTAAAGGCTCTGAATATCTTGTGGGGTGAATTGCCTATCTAGCCTCAGCCTTCTCCCCACCTCCAAGAACCTAACAAGAACTTTACAAGGTTTCAATTAGGCCAAGGTACAGCCTCTTCTGAATTGTAAACATATCCTACTTAGGTTCCTGTTTAATAATACTCTTGCAGGAGAAACCACATACTATAGTGGGAAGAGCACTGCACTGGAGTCTTACCTCTATCACCAGCTAGCTGTGTGAGCTTGGGTGACTTCTAGAGTCCTCATCTATAAAATCTAGAATATTGATCAAATCATCTTAAAAATGATCTCTTCTACCTCTAGAAATCATTGATGATAGCTAAAGAAAGGGTCCCTCTGACTTGAGATAGGTTGCACCACTGTAAGAACAAAACTTTTCTTTCTGTGGTAAAGAGACAAGATCTTACACTCAATTCCAAAGGCTGACCCTGGTTTCAGTTCATAGCATTGACACTTTACCCAAGGGAAGGATTACGGCTAAGAGGCAGGATTCCCAAGTTCTATTTTATCACAAATCCTGCCAGCTGTGCTCTATTTAGCTTAAACTATTTCTGGATGCACAACAGTTAATCACCTCTTCCAGTAAAAAAGGAGGCAAAAAAGGCCCAAAAAAGTCTCATAATCACCCCTAAATGCCTCCACTCTTCTCCTGGATCCCCCCCACGCCCCATCTTTGAAATTTCTCTGCTATCACTGCACCAGTGTACACATGAGCGGCTGCCTGTGTCTGGTATGCTTAGTTATCTGTTCCTGTGGTCCTGGCTCAGATTCAGCAGCTCCAAGTTGTCAAGGAAGAGGGAGAGAGATGCTGGCTGTGCCCACTTTTGCATGGAAGCAGGACTTGGGTATACACATTTTATAATCTTTCTCAAGGCTTTGCCTCCCCATCTGGGTTGTTCATCCGTGCTAAAATTTTTGGCTCTTTATTCCTAAGCCTCAAACTTCTAGAACATCGTCTCTTCTCTTCGTGACCATTAAACACAGCTCCATTTATTTGTCTCAGATTTAACTTTCATCTGATTGTTCCTTCACTCAAAGAAAGAAAAAAAAAATCCAAGTAAGAGAGAAAAAATTATGCTCAATTTCCCTTATGGGGCCAGACAAGAGAATACAATGGGAGTCTTATGTCCTGGAGGAATGCTAAGAATCCCGAAGATGGGCACAGGCTACCTGAGCTAAGAGTGCTTTTTATGATAGAAAACACAGGAGCAGTGAGAGAGTGGAGGATATCCAGTTGGAGCAAGCAAAGTAGATGGACCCTGAGGGTTAGGGTCATGAAATTTCCATAGAAAAAAAGCAGGTAAAAATATTTTAACTCCTCTAAACATGTCAATTTTGCAAAATCATAAAAATAACAAAATACGAAAAATGTCAAGCACACAAAAAAGTACAATGATTAATATAATGAACATGCACAGCATTTTGTCATATTTGTTTTCTTATACTTTCATATGTATTTCCATATTTTCTCAAAGATATGCTTATATATGTAAGTATGTATTGCTAAAGCACTTTAAAAATAATTACAGACTTTAGGATATATCATTTCTAAATACTTAAGTTTTTATTTACAACAATAAGGACATTTTATGACTTACCATTAACATTATTACTCTGAAAAATAACGATAATTCCATAATATCACGTAATACTCTGGTGTCTAATTGATTGCCCAGTCATACTGAAAATGTGTTTTATTGTTGGTTTCTTCAAAACAGGACTCAACCAGAGCTGTCTGGCTGACTATAGCATTTTGTATTTATCTAATTGTTTTCTTTTGGTGTCATTTAACTTATCTCTCTCCCAGTCAGTTCAGCTATCATGTTACATATACATTCTTAAAAATCATTGTGTTATGCAAAATTGCACAGTATAAACAAGACTTGTGAAGAAAATGAGATTAGGGGTACAAGATTCAAAAAAAGATGGAGTGGACCCATGTTTTTCTATTCTTTCTGTCAAGTACTACTAAAATTCCTGGACATTATATATAACATAAACATTAGAAGACTCTGAAAGGTGGATATCAAAAGGCAGACAGGCCAGGGACCATGATATTTGAGGAATGACATGGAATCACAGTGATATCCATGATATCAGCAGAGATTTAGTGGAGGTCGTAAATTCCCACCTCTCCCCAGAAGTACTGAGGGGCATCTGTGCCCTGCTACCTAGAAACCAAGGCCAACTGGGAAACCCAGACTTTCATCCCCACATATCAGCAATGAACCAGCAATAAACCAGAGCAGTGTCAAAGGAAGCTGCTGACTAAAATAGATAATTTAGGTAAGATCCAGAATTTCATAGCATAATACCCAAACATGCTGGTTTCAATTGAACAGCACTTGTCATAAAAGAATGAGGAAAATCTTGACTTGAATGAAAAACAACAATGAATAGACACCAACCTCAAGATGACACAGACATTAGAATTATCTGACAAGGCTTTTGAAGCAACCATTATAAAAGTGCTTTAACAAGAAACTATGAACACTCTTGAAATGAAAAAAATTTCTCTGCAAAGAGAGAGAAAGCTTCAGAGGCAAAAAATACATATAGATCTAAAAATACTATAATTAAAATAAAAGTACAAATGAGCTCAGAAAAAGAATGGAGAAGATAGAGAAAATAATAAGTGAACTTAAATATAGAAAAATAAAATTATCCTATTTACACAAAAGAAACATATAGACTGAAACAAAAGCAGAAACAGAATCTTGGGGACTTATGAAAATATAGCCAAAGACTTAATATTCATTTCACTGGAGTTCCAGAAGGAGAAAAGAAAGATGAAGCACTGAAAAGTATTCAAAGAAATAATGACTAAAGGCATAAACCCATAGATCCAAGAAGCTGAATGAGTCCCGAACAGGGTAAACCCAAAGAATTTTATGACGATACACATACGGTCAAGTCCTGTAAACCAAAGACTCAGAAAATTTTTTGACAGCAGTGAGAAAGAAATGATACCTTACCAGTTGGAGGAGAGCAATTCGAATGATGGTAGATGACTCTTCAAAACCATGGAAGTCAGAAGGAAGTGATAACATAATTCTCAAGTGCTGAAAGAAAGTGGCTGTCAGCCAAGAGTTTTGTATCCATTAAAAAATATCTTCCAGGAATGAAGGAGAAGTCAAGACATGCTCAGCTGAAGGAAAACCAAGAGAATTTGTTATAAGCAAACCTACCCTAAATTAACAGATAAAAGAATTTCATGAAACAAAGAAAAATGAAAAAGAGGGATCTTGGAATACCAGGCAAAAAGAAAGAACTAAGGAAAGAGCAAAAATATGGGTAAAGAAAACTTTATTTCTCTTGAGTTTTCTAAATTATGTTTGAGTCTACGGCCTTATTGCCCTGAATATGCCCTATATCATCTAAATTACGTTTGACAGTTGAAGCCGAAATTGTAACATCCTATGATTTGGTTCTCAATGTGTATAGAGGAATTTTTAGTTTTGATATTTTTTTTAGATGATTCTATCATAGATGGAAGAGAGCAAACAGGTGTAAAGTGAGGTAAGGTTTCTATACTTCATTGTAACTGCTGATAGCAGTAGAATGTGGTGTATGTGTGCATGTGTGTGTGTATGTGTGTTCCCTTTAGTAATAGACAGATTCCTAGGTAAGTTCAAAGTTGAAGCTTTTAACATTGACCAATTTAGGTTTAGGATACTGTGAAAAAAAATAAAATCAAAAGCAAATGTTTACTGAATATCTGTCTGTGTGGCCATTAATCTCCTGAAGATTTATACCCTTGATTGCTTCCATCTGAGAAAACCAGATTTATACACCTCAAATAATGACTACGAAGATAATAAATAGATTATGTAAGCATTCAGAAAATAGAGTATATTGCTTGATCAAGTAAATACTTGATCAAGTATTTAGAGAAGGCTTCATCAAAGGTAAGAGATATAAAACAGGCTTAAGAATGGTTGTAATATAGAAGCAGAGTGTGGAGAAAGGCATGGTCAAGAACAGCCTGGTTCTCAAACCTGGCTGAACAGAAGAAAGACCTGGTAACTTGGACAACTACAGATTTCTAAGGGGTGACCAGAAAGCTTCCCAGGAGTCTGCAATGCTTAGCCAGGGTAGGGCAGCCACAGTATGAAACATGTTTGACACAATGATCACTGTTTCAATAGCTGTGGGACAACATTTGGCTTTTTCCAATTAATTATTTGATTCCTATAAAGCACATTTCATTAAAAACTACAAAGTCCCTTATGAATACGACACTATAGAATATTATTAATATGAATTATTTCTCCTATTTACAAGTAAACCCAGAAACAACACCATATTTATGAAAAAGTCTTCTATGAAGACACATTTTTTTGGCTCATTTCCCGGTGGCAGTTTTTTGCTTCCCATCACCCTGGCAGCCCTGAGGAATTCCTGACTCAACAGGCTTCTTTAGATGCGTGAGGATCTCTTGCTTATTAAGCTTCCCACAGCATTCAGTTCCTTCTCTTTCTTGGAGCACCATTACTTAGGCTTGCCCTTCTTCCTCCTGAAAGGTAAGCTTTAGAGACCTGAGATTTCAGTGTGGACTTGGCAAAACAGAGTCCAGGAAGTCTCCCCCTCTGCGGTGGAACAAGATGTTAGGCTACCATACTCCAGGTAAGCGAGGTTCTCTGAGTTCCCTGGAGCTGCCTGAGTCAGACACCAGATGAGGCCCCTGCAGGCCATTTGCCTGTCCTCATCCTCTCCTCCCTGAAGTTAAAGGGGATCAGAGGCTGCAGCCAGAGGGTTTATAACCACCTATAGATCTCACTCTACAGGATTCAGGCTCCACAAGGGACAAGGTAGTTTGGAGAAGCTTAGATGTTAGAGACTTGCAAACCTCGCAGAGACCTTAATCACTGAAATCTAATTACTCTTAAAGCAATTTAGCATAGTAGGGTAATTAATTGTAAAGTGCTGAAAAACAGCTATGGACTAAGACAATTCCACCCTAGCACATACTAAAATAACTGCAGCATGATAAAATGTTCTCATCATTCTGGAATCAGAAAACTAATTTATTATTGTCAACTGATTTATAATTATCCTAGAAATAAGAGAGAGAGTGTGTGTGTGTGTGTTCAACAAAAGTTCCCATCCAAGGATTTTCCAAAGTCCATTGTAGGTACAAGTTATTTCCAAGTTACTCAGGAAATACAAGGATGCTCATTACAAAAATACATTTATCCCACGCCTCCTTCCTTCAGTTTCCATCCACATGGATATTGAGGCTGAATGTGTAAACTATCTTCACAACCTCTTTCCTAAAAACTCTTATATGCTTGTTTGTATTTGAGGTTTGCTTATTTGAAACCGAAATTGCACTCAGTGTTTTGATGATGACAATGATGATGATGATGAATACAAGTTTAGGATGACAAAAAGCAAAACAATCAAAACAAAAATGCAATGGTCACTTAATCTGTACTGAATTTCAAATAGATGTCCATGAGACCACACAAGAAATTGTTCCATGGGCCCCCAACACGCATCCCCTCATCCTCCTTTTAGCCCCTCTATTCCAAGGTCCTTGAAATCATATAACTATTAGATGGAAGAGTTGGATTAGAGATGGTGATCCAGTATCAGATATGTGGAATGTGCAGAAGCACCTCTGACAGCATGAGTCAGAAAACAATGTCTCACGCCACTGAAATGGCCCTCAGCCATGGATTAGTTCAGTCCATTCCAGTCCTACCAGAAAAGATAAGCAATTGTTCTTAACCTGCACCTGTAAAATGCACAAGTATGGCAGTGGTGTATGTATACCATGGAATGCTACTCAGCCATAAAAAGATGGAAACTTTACAACTTTTGTATTTATCTGGATAGAGTCAAAGAACGTTCTTCTTAGTCAAGTATCTCAAGAATAGAAAAGCAAGCACCTATGTACTCAATACTAATTTGAACTAGTAGATGAACAACTATAGATCCACACAAAAGGAAAACACAACTCTAAGTAGGGGGGAAGGGGAAAGGGAGGGAGAGGGCTTAGTGAGCTCTCAGCTACAAGGTACAATGTAGGAGTTTATGGCACACCTCCTGGGTGAAGGACTCAACTACAACTTGAATGCTACCTAACAAATGCAAACAATGTAACCCAATTATATATGCCTTATATTAATCTAAAATTTAAAAAATCCTAAGGAAAGGAAAAATAAATAAATAAACTTCAGGGGATTATGCTAGTGGTAAACTTCCTCAGAGATCACAGATATAACCTTTTAGAAAGCTCACGACATAATATTTCAGTGGCAGAGATAGGGCCACAACACGTTTTGATCCATTCATCTACAATTCATTCATTCACCAGGATTTGTTAATAAACCAGCTATCTGGGTTCTGAGTGAGGTTCCAAGTTAGGTTCCATAGGTACAAAGGTGCATAATTCATGCTTCCTTCTCCCAAGTAGTTCACAGTCTGGCAAGAGATCTAGGAACACAAACAACAAATCATACCCTGTTTCCCCCAAAATAAGACAGTGTCTTATATTAATTTTTGCTCCCAAAGATGCGCTAGGTCTTATTTTCAGGGGATGTCTTATTTTTCCATGAAGAAGAATATGGTACACATTTATTGTTAAATGAAAATAAAGGAAATTTATTACCTGT
>CAUYPK010114608.1:0-38450 GCA_963574355.1 Loris lydekkerianus
GTGCGATCTCCAACCTTCTCTCCTGGTATAGCTCGAATCCTCCAGGTTACTTACTAAATTTCCATCCTTTAACTCTCCTTCTGGACGGGAGCCTCTGTGAAAAGCTGGCTTCAGTCCGCCATCTTGTCTCCACCCCCCCCCAATTCCTTATAATAAATCTCTTTCTATGTATATATACATTCTACTAGCTTCTCTGAATAACCCTACGCACCACTAGTAAGTAGTCTTCCTTTTCATACTGTACTAAATCTTCATTCTCATACTGTACTAAATCTTCATTGATTGTAGCCCATACTTGCCACAAATTGCCAGAATACACTAACTAGACAAGCATTTTAGGCTTCCAGAAACCATTTCTGTGTTCTGAAGGAAGAAGACCTATCTTCTATTCTCTACCCTGTCATTTACTAGCTAAAAAGGAACCAGATGCAGTAATATCAATAGCACTACTAATACTAGAGCTGTTTCCAAAATCAAATATGATAATATACCTTAAAAGATTTAATAAATAATAAAATCTTGCATAAACTTTAGGGGTTTAGTAGAACTAATTCAGAGTTATCCATCCTTTTTTTTTTCTGAGACCTCCAGGTTTTCAAGAGGCTGAAAAGGTAACTAAAATCTAGAAAACACAGAAAGTTGAAGGAATTATTTGCTGACAAGCTGTACTCAGCCCAGGTCTGCTGAAAAGTGCTAGGACTGACAATAAGTCTTTTCCTGCCTATCCTCAAATGCCTACCTTGAATAGAACATACTTCTCCAATGTTGCCTTACATAAATGTATACCACTGACTACTGCATAAAAACATTCTGCCAGGTTTCTTTTCTAATTTTCTAATAATATATTTTGAGCAATTATTATGACACTAAATGGTAAAGGGATGGCAAAGGCAATTCTGATGATGTCTCAGATAGAAAAGAGAAACAAGGGGTTAGAAACTGGAGTAAAGGCAATCCTTGTCATACAGTCGCAAAGAACTTCACAGAGTTGTGTCTGTGTCCTAGGACTTTGCAGAAGGCAGAACATAAGAACAATGAACTAGGAAATTTGGCAGAAGAAATAACTAAGCAGGGACGTCTTCAAGGTGTTACGAGACTTCTTTTCATTACTTATAGCAAGATAAAAGAAGAGAGGAATGATTTAAAGATGGAATTTGTAATTAAGAAGGAAGGAAGCAGAATAGAAAAATTTGGAAAAACTCCCAGCCCAGCCGTCTAGAGAATAAACAAAGCACATTTGGTAGAGAGTACTAAGTGCCTGTCTAAACTATTATTTGCTAGAGAATTAATATGGATAGAGAGAAGCCAAGTTCTATTTTTTAGGATGATGGGAGAAAGACTCTGAAGGCATTTCAAAGATAGTGGACATAAACTAAGACCTTGAGGAAAAGTATTCCAGAGATGGACCCTGAAAACCTCCAGGACCCTGGCTGCCTGAGGACTCAGCTTCTGAAATTCCAGTGCAGTATTCCTTGGCCACCAAAGCTATGGTTCAGAAGGGATCAGGTGTAGCTCATGTCACAGCCCTGGAGGGCACAAGTAGTAAGCCTTGGCGGCATCTATGTGGTGCTGATTCTGGATGCGTAGCCTGTAGGAGCTCTGGGGCCATGTGACCTCCAGATTTCAAAGGACATGTCAGACAGCCTCGGCAGAGCCATCTCAGAAGAGCCCTCACTAGGGCAATGACTAATTGAGCCATGAAAGTGAGGCCATTCCCAAGACCCCAGAATGGCAGAGATACAAGTGTGCAACACTACCTGGGAGAGCTGGAGGCGGGAGACACAGAGCTGCCCAAAGCTTCATGGGACTGATTCCCCTGATGTGTGCAGGAGGCAGTGTGTGGGGTGAAAGATGATTCTGAAGCTTTAAGGTGTAATGTTATTTTGCCTGTTGGGTTTTTGACTTATGTGGGGCCAGTTACTCCTTTCTTTTTTGCCTATTTCTCCCTTTTGGAATGACACATCTATCCTTCACCTGTCTCATCATTATATTTTAGAAGCATAGAACTTGTTTTAATTTCACAGGTTCACAGCTATAGAGCAGTTTGCCTCAGGATGTGTGCACCTTGAGTCTCAACTATATCCAATTTAGGTGAGAATCTAGACTTTGGACTCTTTAAGGTTAAGCTGGAATGAGCTAAGACTTTTGCAGTTACTAGGGCAGAATGAATGTATTTTGGAAATGGGGTAGAATGTCATCGTTTGAATGTGTCTCCCAAAGTTTGTGTGTTGGAAACTTAAACCCCAGTGGGAGATGGGACCTTTAAGAGGTGATTAGACCATGAGGTCTGTGGTCTCATGAATAGATGAATGCCATAGAGAACTTTGAAAGTGATTCAAAGCCTATGATACATTGAAAATACACTTGAGTCCCAAAATTTGAGGTTGCAATGAGTTCTATGATCCCACTGCACTTCAGCTCAAGTGACAGAGCCAGACCCTATCTCAAAAAACAAAAAAGAAACTTTTAAAATTTTAATCCTATGAATAATGCAGCAATGTCACAGAAAATTTGGACAAAGAAAAAACCCTTAAACCTACCATCCTAAAAAAAAAAACGTGGATTTTGAAAAATATTTTCAAACACATAATATATCTACTGGCAGAAAAAAAAAAATCTCTAAACTCTGTAAAATAATTTAAAGAAGTTTATTTGGAACCAAACATAAGTGTGCTAGGGAATCCATAAATTCAAGAAGCTTTGAGTAAATGATCCCAATGCAGTTGGGTTATAGTTTGGTTTTATACATTTTAGGGAGACAGAAATTTGGAGTAAAAATCATAAATCAGTATGTGGAAGTTATGCATTGATTTGGCCCAAAAATGGAGGATTTGTCCAAGTAGAAGAGTGGGGAGGGTTATATGTTATAGGTAGGTTCAGAGATTACTCTTTGATTTGTATTTGGTTAAAGAAATAAAGCTTTGTCTAAAGCCTTGTAATGTTTTAAGTTAAGGAAGTTTGCTAATCAGAGACAAACCACAATATACAACTCAAGTGACCTGTTAAGCAAACTGATAGTCTGCACGTATGATTTAACCTTTACTTTACAAGGCCTTAGTTTCTGTTAGTAATTTAGTATCACATGGTCACAAAGAGTCTGTTTGTGACCATGTCTGTATGATCTTTTAATATTAATGATGGTCAATTTTGCCTAAACTCCAAAAGGGAGAAGGTATAATGAGGGTATCTGACCTCCCTTCAATCCATGGGATTTTTGGAGGCTTCCTTGGTCAAGAAAATTCCATTCCGTTGGTAGGGGGCTTATGATCTCATTTTTGGCTTACCCATCATTTGGCTTACAATATGAATATTTTCCCATGGAAATATATATAGTAATAAATATAATGATTAGTGGCTACATAACATTGCAGTAAGCAAATACAGCACAACTTGTCAAAACAGCAATTAGGGTGGCCTCCAATCTTTCATTAGCAAAAATAAAGCTGAATTGAACATATTAGGACAGATTGTTGTAAGTATCAACATCTTAGGACAGATTGTTGTAAGTATCAGTAAGTGTAAAGGTGCACGCTCATATTCAAGGGAGGCCCAAACACTTCCATCTTTGCACTTTGCTGCATAATTAAAGTAGAGAGTGATAGATTCTCAGAAGTAGACATTTTGATTTCAGGAAGTTTTGTGGCTTGAAAATCAGTAAACAAATAAGCCACTTTTGCCTTGGTTAGGTCAATTAATTAAGCATTTAGATATTTAACTTAAAAAAATGGCTTGGGGCTAAACTCTAGTATAACTGGGCTATAGCTGCCACTATTTGCTCTACTGGTAATTTCTGTCTTCCCCCTAATTTGTAAAATAACCATCCTACTTATTTATAATTATTATTGCTACAAGTTGAGATTTCAGGGAAAAAATCTATTATATCAAGTATGACACATAAAAAGAACCTATTTGACATGTCAGAAATGAGTCAGGGTAAAGGCAGGGTGTGGGGGTGGGGGGGAAAGGAGAGATACAAGACATTTATTTTGGAATTATAGAACATCAGCCTTGAAACTGAGTGCTTTAGAGGTGATTTTAGTCTATTGAGCTCTGAAGACTTGTTTATGTTAAAATTTCTCCTACTCCAAGCTAGAGGAAAACTAAATTTTCTTAGTTGATTAATTTAATATTATAAAATCAGGAATCAATTTTTTTTCTTAGCATTCAACTTTTATCTAATTAGCTTAATAGAAGTGGTTTCTTCAGAAGAAAGTTCTGATATAATTAAAATTCAGAAAAAATAAAAATAAAAATAAATTTAGAGGAAATGCAATGTTGACTGAAAAACTGAGAAACTATCTCTATGTGTAGAGTATTTAATTTTTGAGGTGTATTACTTAACCTATGATCTATCCCTTACCCTCTAGTCCTTTCCTGAAGGCAAATGTGCCTTATTTCTGGAATAGACCAGTGGGGATGATAAAAGAGGGTCCATATTAGGATAAATAGTTGAATGAAGTCTTCAAATGTGAATAAAATTTCATCAAGGAAATAAAGTGTCACTTATTTGATTAACCAACAGTCACTGAGTATCTCTAATAATACTCAGTTTATCAGAGCTTGGGGCAGGAGACTCTAAAACACATGTCAAGAATATAGCGTCTGTCCACAGCCACAATATATTAGGGTACATGCTGTCAGAGAAATTAAAAGACATTATAGAGGAGGCCAGGAGGGGAGTGGGTGTCAAGGAAGGCTTCCTGGAGGAGTTTCACTTGAGGTCAGTCAGTCTTAAGGACAAGTAGGCATCTGTCAGGTGAATTTGGAAATGGGTAATAGTATAAGAACTTTCCAGCTAGACAAGGAAGTAAGAAATAGCATATTTGGAGAATCTGGAATATTAATGGGAGGCAAGGAGTGTATTAGACTCCCACTGTGGACTGGCGGGTCATTGAAGGATTTCAAACACAAATGGGATCAACAGTGTCAGAGTTGAAGGTTAAGTAAGTCATTGTGAGTGTAGGGTAGAGAAGACCCTGGATAGGACCAGAGGCAGGGAGGGCAGCGAGGAGGCTCCAGCCATGGTTCTACAAAGATCATCAACTTCCGCTGTTGGGGGTCAGACCTACCACGTGTGTGTGTTACAACTACTCAGCTCTGCCACTGTACTCCAAAATGAGCCACAGACAACACGCAAAAGAATGAACGTGGCTGTGTTCTAATAACGTTTAACTTATACACAGCTAAATGTGTATCATTTTCACAAATTATGAAATATTACTTTTTTTCACCCACTTAAAAATGTAAAAAAACATTCTGCTGATTCAGAGGGAACAAGACTAATATGTCTGCTGAGAGAGTCAGTGTAAGAAGGAATCTAAGCAGAGGGCTTGAAAAGCACTTACTCAGAGACTAGTTCTTGCTGGTAAAGAGGATTGCAGGGAAGGTTAGCTCCCGGTTGTGTGGCTCTGGATGTGGGTAGACAGCAATGCCTCCAACCAGACAGAAGAGCTAGAAGGAGAAAAGGAGCTGGGAGGAGGGGAGTCAGAGGCCTACAGTGCCTTGCCTTCCCAATGACGTCTTGAGGGATTCTGTTGTAGGAAACTCTCTTGAGGAAAATATTTAAAACTTTGTGTGCCTTAAATAATTTTTTTGCTCTTGGCAAGTACTCGCTTACCATTTTGGGGCAAAAAGAAAATTTCTTACTATAGAAAGTGGCTGAGGGGAATTAACATTCATTACTAATATCAATCTTTTAAAATATGTCACCTCCTTTGACATTTTCAGAAAACTGTCTCAAATAAGCCCTAAATGCAAATGTGACCCATATGCCAATGCCGTGTATCTGGCTGTGTACACACTGCATTAAAAAGCTTTCTCAAGCTAGAATTTTTTTATCATTTCTGCATGGAATAACTCTCATGAAATAATTAGGAGGTACACAAACTAATGATAAATGTTAGCTTTTTGAAATGGGTTTTGATGAATTATCATAATCTGATTATGCAGCTTCAAAGAACCTTTCCCAAGCTTGGTTTTTTTCCCCCATCTGATCCAATCTGCAACTGTCTGTGGCCAGAACAGCCTTTGCATGAGGATTTATGATGAGGGCTTAGAACTGCCAACAGAGTCACTTCTCCCTGAACCATAAATATTCATGAAGGAAAACAGGTACTCCGTGGGGCTTCCTGCCTCTTGGGTAGCTCCAACGTTCTGCTCAAGGCCCCATACTACTAAATAAGGGGAACAAAAGGGGATTGTTCATGTTGTAAAATAAACTGTAATTTCTTTTTGAGTAATAGCAGTGTGGAGTTGTATGATAGGTTCAGAATCATGGTGTTGAAGAGACCTTCATTCTAGGACTAGTTCTTCCCTTTACCTAACTGTGTTTTCATCAAGTTACTTAACTTCTCTAAGCAGATAAAAATGTAGCACCACGGAAAACGCTAAGAAGAATCTGCACCACATAGAAATTACAGCACAATACACCCTATCATATTGTTATTTTTAATTTAATTTTTAACTATGCCCTAAAATCTCAGGGTATAATTTGAAATAAATTTGTTGATTATTTTTTTAACATTTAATCTTAGAAAATCACTAGAACGTGAAACGAATTAATTATTTTTGTGACTATACTAATGCTTAAACCTGACTGTTTTAGCATTATTTTATCACAACCCTATGATGAATTAACCATCATCTTCATTTTATAAAGACAAAGTTCTAGTCTAGTATACTAATGTCATTATACATATTAGTCAGGGTCAGCTAGGCTCTGCTATAATCATAATAATAAAAAAAACCTCTCTTACATGAGAGTAAAATGAAGGCTTTCTTACGATCATGTAACTACCAAGAAGTACAATACAACACATTACACTAGTGTCCTAGTTCATGCAAGCTACTGTAGCAAAAAGCCTTTGAGTAATGTACAAAAAATATTGTACATAGTTCTAGGCTAGGAAGTAGAAAATCAAGACCCCCAACAGATTCTATGTCTGGTGAGAGCTGGTTTTCTGCTAGATAGCTGCTTCATTCTAGCTGTTTTTGTACGTCAGAAGAAGCAAATAGAATTCCTAAAACCTCTTTTATTACTACATTAACCCAATTCAGGACCTAAGCTCCTTCGAAAGGCTCTACCTCTTAACATTGTGTCTTTGTGGGGTAGGTTTCAATACATATGAATTTTAGGAGTACACGGACATTTATCATAGTCATTAATAAATATTATCATTTCTAACTATTGAAAGTAATAATGTCATAAGTGATTACATTTTGAGAGCAGAGCAAGTATCTGTCATAAGTTTAGCTAACAGGACTCCATTCCCATTTACTAGGTGAGTAAACTGAGGCAAAGAACCTCTTGCCAAGGACTACACAGCAAGTGACTATGAAAGCCAGGTCCAACTCCAGGGTTCCTGATTCCTGGGACTATGCTATGAATCCTATACACTAGTGGTTCTCAACCTTCCTAATGCCACAACCCTTTTATACAGTTCTTCATGTTGTGGTGACCCCCAACCATAAAATTATTTTCGTTGCTGCAAAATTGAACCCTGACTCAGACGCCCACAGGCTTAACCATGAGGTCTTTTAATTTTATGTTTGGGGAGGAACTGTATTAAAAGGTCACGGCATTAGGAAGGTTGGGAACCACTGCTTATAGCAACATTTCCTGAAGTATGTCAGATGTTAAAAGAGAGAGAGAGAGAGAGAGAGAGAGAGGGGAAGAAAAGTTGTGTTTGGACCAAATACATTTAGAAAGTAGAAATAAATGAACTGTTTCTTTATTGTTTGTTTCATAGGACAGAGCACACCCTACAGAGATATTGGGAGATACTGCCCCATTATCAGACGGCCTCCCTTTACAGAGAATCAGCACTTGGTCCCCATCATCTCCCTCCAAAGTGAAATCTCGGCAAAGAGCTGTTGCTGCCTATAAGTCCAGAGCTTTAAGTGGGGGATCCCCCTTCAACATTCTTTAATGAGAAAAAAGAACCAGGCAGGGTGGATATTCCTGCTCACTTACTTTCTCTTTCATACACACTCACATACACATAACAAACAAACCCTGTTCATTTTCTAATCAGAATTCTATTTAAGAAGAATCATCTTTTAGGTCTTACCACATTTGTGAACCTTGGGACTCTTTGTACAAAGATAAAGGAGGTTTCTATTCTTTCCACATATTGCCTGTCTTTTGAAATACATTTTGCAGTCCATTCAGTCCATTTCCAGAGTATGAAAAGAACAGCACATGGCAATTCAGAGCAGTCCCCACATACACAGCACCCTAATTATAACGGCCGGGATTACAGGTTCAGCGTTCCCCACATTTATTGGCAGATGTGTTCACTTTGATCTGCATACCACACTGAAGTGCCTGTAGGAGGCTGTCACAATTTGCTGCTGCATGTTTTACATTTCCAGGGACTTCCTCCTTTTCTGGCAGGAAGGAGGATCTGATTTAGTGGGGACAACTTACTTTCCTGCCAGTCTGTCTGTCCTGCGTGGCCACTCACCCAGCATAGATAGGTGTTCTCAACCTGACTACAGCATTTTAAACCACAAAACAATGCTCAATCTGACTACAGCATTTTTAACCACAAAACAATGCTCATCCAAAGCAATGTCACATTTAATACTTTGCCAACCTTTTCTATTTTTAAATTTGTATCTACTATAAAATAATCCTTAATTAACTTATAAAGTGGTGAGGCTAAAAGAGATTAAATAATTGGTGCAGGTTCATACAGCTGGGAAGAGATTTCCTACTTCAAACCCTGCACTGTCAAGAGGCCTCAGGGTTAAGCCTATGGGCGTCTGAGTCAGGGATCAAGTCCTAGCCCTTTCATTGATAACTTGACAAAATGGCCAGATTTCTTCATACTTCAATTCCCACACTTCAACATGGAATGCGGCTGCTTGAGGGATTGAGAATGATCTAACAGATTTAGTATCAATTAGTGGGTTTAATAGCTGGTAAAGACTTCTATATTTCTGTAATTTATGAATTTTTAATATAGATATAATACTCAGAAAAAGTATATATATACACATATATGCACATACAATATATTTATTCATTCATATAAAAAGCTGTTATAGTGATCAAAGTGGTCCTACTATTAGTAAAAGAAAAGGTAGAAAAGTAAGTGATTTTTACCTTTTAGGGTACTGAGTTCCTCCTCTCCTTCCCCCATTTCCATTCAAAGTGAAAATCTCGAACCACGAGCTTATCTGAAAAAAAGCCAGTGCTGAGAGTTGCCATGTTGTGGAATAGGACACTAGCATGACTCTGTCCCTCCCTCAAAGCCCACTTTGAGAGCCAATATGAGTCCCTGAGTTCTCTTCCTCTGGCCAGCAGAAAAGGGATCCTATTTCTTGTTAAGGAGTAAAGAATCCATTCTTTATTTGTGGAGTTTCCATTGTTACAGAACCAGCCTGCACAGAAGCTGGGGACATGACCCTGAATTTGGGAGAATAGGAATACCTTCTTGGCACCAAGCTCCACAGTAGAATTATCAGAAGATCTGAGTTCTAACCATGGCTGCCCTGACGCTGCTCTGAAGTATGACTCTCAACTTTCTGAGCTTTAGCTTCTCCATTTGTAAAACGAAAACGAAAACGTTAGTAGCAGTAGTTATAGGATTGTTAAGAAGATTAAATAAGTTACTATGAGAATGAACAGCACTATCTCAGCAGAAATAATTTAAGACTGGAGGTCCCAATTCAATGTAGCTTTTCAATATTGACCTCAAATTCTTTAAATAAACACAATCTTTAACCTGTTTGCTCAGCTGGAGTGATTGCAAATCAAATTTACCCTTGTCCTCTAGAAAGAAAGCATTTGCTGTATGTCACTTTCCTGTGAGGTCCCTGAAAGGCTTTTGTTACTGGTGCACATCAACCTCTCAGTCAGTGTACAAGTCACCAGATGGCCAAGGGCAGCACTTCAAAGATGACTGTTGCCATATCCACAGTGAGCTATGGAGCACTTTTTCTAAGATGAGTTTGCAAACTTCATTTTTTATAACCTCCTATGTGCCACAGCAGAGACCGTGCCATGAGTGTTCACCTTCAGTCCTAACAGCCCTCTATGGCGGCCATGAGCAATGGGCCTTTTGTTCAGACAGAGAAACTGAGGCACCAAGTTTGGACAACTTTCCCAAGGTCAAATGTGGTCAGAACCAGCGTGAAAACACAGGCCTCTTCCCTCACAGCCCTGTTTGCTTCTCCTGTGCCATTGTGCCTCTTCAGGGAAAGAAATCCAGAGGAACTGTCATGTGCCACCTGCCATTTCTCTAACTTTAAACATGGAAATGGAGATTGAGTGGGAGAAGAGAAAGAAATCTCTACTCACCTGTAGTTGTCTTCCATAAACATTTGGTGGGTCTTGAAGGGCATCAGCCAAACATATAACAGAAAAATAATTTCGGATATTCAAACCTTAAAGAGAAGCCATTTTACCTTTAATTAAAGGAATAGATTTCATGGTATCCTTTTACAGATGTTGTTTATTAGACACTTACTATGTATAAAAATGTATTCTTTATGAATGTGAAGTTGCCAGAAGGTCTCAATAACAGCTGAATCCTGGAAGCCCATGTCCCCACCCCAGGTTTCTGTCTCCGCGGGCTAGCCCTTTTGCCTCTCAGGACTCAGTCCACTCACACAGAAAATGAACAGGCCTCTGAGGCACTTTCAGTGTTAGTGTTCTGTGGGTCAGCGTTTGTTTGTAATTTAGTCTCTGGTCTGTTTCCCCAGAGCATGCACAGAGACAAAAGCTCTAATACACAAATGAAGTGGGTAAAGGAGAAATGAGAAACCATGCAGAGAAAGGGGAGATTACTGCATTAAAAACATGGATGAAATAATCACTATAATTGAGCGATAAATACAATTGTAATTTATACAGGCCTTTAATTAATTAGTCAGCAAGTTGGTACATTTTGTTTGTTTGCTTCAGTTCTGATCTTGGATATCGCATTAGGAAGGTGTGGGGAAACCAGTCTCAGACTAGTGCAGCCGGATGGTGGGGAGGGAGATGCTTCTTATTATCACTGAATCTCTAACCCGATCCCACACGTCAATTTAGTTCACACATTTGAAAAATTTAAGTGAAAACCAATGCCTGATTTGCCGAGGACATTTGTCGCAGAGCCCTGAGCGTCTCTAGCTCCTCCATCCACAAGTGTCTGTCCCTGATGCGCTGCTTCTCTGTGACCTCAGGGACAGTGACTTCTGGTTCATCATCACAGATTATTTTAGAACTTGTTCATGCAGGAACGAATGATAGGTGGAACTCTACGACACCCCAGTCTGAACCGTCTATTTTGTCCACATGTGCATGCATTCATTTCTCCCGCAGAGTTCCACAGACCCTCCTCCACATCCAGCTCTGTGCTGGGCACAGGGAAGCTTACCATCGGGTAGGATGAGAGGCCAGAACTTAGAGGAGCCTCACGGGCTCTCTAGTGGAGTGGAGTTTCTCGACATGGGCACTAGTGACACTTTGGGTGGGTCACTCTTTGTTGTGGAAGCTGCCTGCGTGCTGTAGCACATTGACCAGCACCCCTCACCTCTTCTCCTTAGATTCCATTAACAACACTCCCCCACTTCTGACAATCAAAACTGTCTCCAGACATTGCCAGTGTCCTGGAGAGGCAAAATTGCCCCTGCCTGAAAATCATGGAAGCAGAGGAATCCAAGGGCTGCAGATCTTGGAGGAGGGAGTGGTATGATGTCACCAACTCTAGGCCTGAGCACAGCACGACTCAGGGACAAGTGGGCCCTTGCTTTCCACCTTCTGGCTGTATGACTTGAGGGCAGGGACTTAACCTCTTTCTCTGTGTCTTGGTTTCCATGGATTTAACATGCGGATAATAACACTATCTGGCTCCTGAAATTGGCAAAAATTATGGTGGGTTATTTACATGTCAATCTCTCCTCTGATCTGGGAACTTCTTTTTGTTTGTTTTTTTTTGTTGTTGTTGTTGGTGGTTTTTGCTTTTTATTGTTTGAGATTCAATGAGAGTGCAAAGAATTGGGTTACTCTGAATGCCTTTGTTAGGTAAATCCCCTACTATAATTGTGTCCCGCCCCCCAGAGGTGTGCCATCCACCAACCCCCCTCTCCCCCAGCCCTTCCTCCTGCCCTCTCCCCACCCTCTCATCCCCCTGCCACTCACTAGATTTTAGGTACTCAATTCTAATATGATGCCAGTGAACTTCTGGAGGAGGAGAATCTGTCTTTTCATCTTTTTCTGGATCCAGAACTTCAAGCTAGCTTTAGCGCTAATACAGGAAGGTGAAGGAAGCATTGGAGTTTTCTGAGTTCAAACCTTTGTTGTCTCACCCAATTGGGGAATCAAGTCACCTAACATTTTGGTACCAGAAATAACAGCTATAAGAGGTTATCAAAAACAATTCAGTGTTGATGAGAGGATAAATGAATTAATTGATATGAAAGTTTTTGTTACCAAACGTGGTACCTACAGTAATGTATTCCCAAATAAACGTCTGAATTGACAATAGATGCTGAGTACGGGGCAGAGGGAACTCCCATTCTCTGTGTTACACAAGATGGACAAAAAATGTTCTAGACCAGCAGTTCTCAACCTGTAAGTCACTACCCACAGGAACTGTTAAAGGGTCGCGGCATTAGAAAGGTTGAGAACCACTGGCCTAGACTATCTCCCTGACTCAGGGCAAGAGCATCTGCTACATGACAGTCCTGAGAACAAACATCAAATGGAATATTTAAAATCTTGCCACGGGCTGAGTGCTGTGGCTCATGCCTGTAATCCTAACACTCTGGGAAGCCACAGCAGGTGGATTGCTTGAGCTCAGGAATTCAAAAGCAGCCCAAGAAAGATTGAGACCCCGTTTCTACTAAAAATAGAAAAATTAGACAACATTCTGGCAAACACCTGTAGTCCCAGCTACTGGGAAGGAAGGCTGAGGCAAGAGGACCGCCTGAGCCTAGGAGTTTGAGGTTTGCTGTGAGAGATGAAACCATGGCGTTCTACCCGGGGCGACAGAGTGAGACTCAAAAAAAAAACATTAAAAAAAAATGAAATGAAATCCAGCCAGATCTATACCAGCAAAGTAACTCATACACTCTGGGCCAAGGACTGGATTCTGATGAAAGCTATGCTGTCTGCCCTTAGGCTCCTCACACCAACTGTAGGTGCTCTGAGTAGACTCACTGATGGAGATGGCGGGAGGCTTCTGTCCACGTCCCCCAGACAAGCGGTCCACTCTACCCCAAAGCCTCATTACTTTACTTAGACTGTGTTTCTTCAGCCCAAGCCATCAGTTTGTTCACGTTCACAGAGTAAGATTTCATCTCTCTATAGAAGTTCTCAAATATTGCCCTTCAAACTCCCAGTGGTGACCTGGGATCCCCCAGCCTTGAGATCTCCCCACCTTCACATTCAGCCCTTGACTACTTCTCCAGCCACTGAAACTCCTTACATCTCATTTTTCTAGGCACAAGGAACACGCATGATGTCTGTGTTTGTGCCTCTAATTTTGCACAAGCCATGTCTTCTCTCTGGCATGCCCACCCCTTGTCCATCCAGGGAATGTCCAGCCACCCTCTGCACTGCTGACCTGTTACCTCCTCCCGTGTGTTCCCCAGGCAGGCTTGAAAGGCCTGTCCTGGGGCTCCCACTCCTCACCGCACTCACCTGTATTCAAGAGCCTGTGGCTGTGTTACCACCAGCTTAGTCTCTGTTGACTATTCCAGGCCAGGAACTTCTGAGGCCCTGGTCTGGGCTTTCATCTGTGAAAACCCTGTCTCAGGAAGCCTCCCTTCTTCAGCCCAGCCCTGCACCATCAGTGCTGTCCCTGCTTGCTACTCATCACACCCTTCAGCAGTTTCCACAAACGAAATTTATCCATTCCAGCCACTGTGTAACCTTGGCCATTCGATTTCAGATCTGCAGGGGCAGGGGAGGAAGCCTCGGCCCAGCCCGCAAGGCATAGTTCTTGCTTCTTCCCGGGCTGTCCCTTCTCCTCTGCTTTGCTTCTTTCCTTCCTCAGCAGATAAATCCTGTTCTTGTTCCATGCAGGGCAGCTTCGTTAATTTCTCCTAACTTTGGAAACAGAAGAGCTCCATCTCCCCAGGACCCTTGTACTATAAGCAGAATAATCAAAGCATAACCTAATAGAGTGGGTTTCTCTAGCAAAATCATTTGCCTGCTGCTAAGAGAATTAGATTTTTCTTTTTATCATTATACCTATATCCTCAGTGCCTGGTACGGAACCTGACTCAAAAAGATTATTGAATGCATGACTAAATTGACTTATAAGATTGTATATCTGAAAATGATCATAAACTGAAAACAATCTACAACGTTACTTCCACCCATTTGATTATTTTCATGAGAGCAGTAACAAGCAGCCCAGCCTTAGGGATCTCTTTATAAGAGGATAAACACCCAGTTGGTACATCTCAGGTTTCTTTTGCAGTTTCTTTCCCTGCAAAGGGAGGCAAATGGTCATGTACTCTATGGCAAGAGGGGAAAACTGGCCTGGTAGGCCATCATAATAAAGTCATAGTCTTTGTAGAAATGGATCTTCTAGCTCAAAGAGCAAAAAGGTGTGGGATTTCTTTTTAGTACCTTGCGAGGGTCTAACATCAGGAAACACTCACTTATTTGTGAAGCAACAGGATCAGGAATCGGTCAGGCCTGATTTCAGCTGTGGCTTTGACAGCTAGGTTCTCTGTGGCTTGGTTTCATCATTTGTGAAATGATAATGAGATGACTTCTCCTTTATCCAGGAAACAGGACCTTGGAAAAGCAAATTGTCTGCCCTCTGAATCCTCAATAGAGACCTAAGCTAAGAGAACAAAAATCAGGCCAAAAGACCATGATTATTTTGGACACTGTCTCAGCCTCTGTGCAGCTTGCTCTAGCTCTGAAGACAGCTGATGGATCATACACAAGGATGACCTTAAGGATGACCTTGAGCTCTCAATTCCAAGACTTAGGCTATAAATGGGAGGGAGAAGCCACGTGAAAAAACAGGAGATATCGAACGTCATGAGTGTAAAGAAAAGTATAAACCCCAAGACATGTAAAACAAAGGGGTGGGAGGAACCTCCTCAAGAGAGATCCAGCTAGTCTCTTTGGCACAGCAGGCGCATCCCTGACCCCTAGCATGGTGACTTGATCCGTCTATGGCTCTAAACTATTAATTTTGCCACCATAAATTTTGCTCTCCCTCTCTCTCTGATTCTCTCTCCCTTTCTTTCCTTCCTTGCTCCCCTTCTCCTGAAGTCCAAACTCACCCAGACAGTGAAACATGAATGAGCTATGTAGTCATCATCCCCTGTGCAATGCAGATGTCACTGATTTTCACTGCAGGCTTCCAGCCTATGGCTGTTGTTGGCAATGACTGACGTGAGGAGGGAATCATGGTTTAGCTTTCTGCCACAGGACTTCTAGATAGAGTATGTATTTGTGGGTTATCTTAAGTACACATTTCTAACACAGGAAAACAAAATCATGATCCCTTTAGCCCCTCCTCTGGCTGCTGAAGTAAATGGTACAGATACAGATTAGAAGATGGTGTCTTTTCTTCCATTAACCAAAAATTGTTTTAAAAAGTATTCAAATCTCGGATAACTAGGAAGTGTTATGCCCTCTGGGGTGGTGAAGTGCAGTGTCCCTGATTTAATAGGAAATTTAAATAAAGTGATGATTAGGTAAGAGTCAGCCTCACCCTGTCTCAGCTCATCCCGAAGTTTTAAGTTATGCTGCCCTGAAGACTACATAGTGGTTAGAAGTATAATCAAAGCCATTCAGACTCGGTTTCAGTCCTGACTCCGCCATTTACTGTATTTACCATTGAGCTTGGTGAATTACTTAAATGTTCTTAATTTCAGTTCTCCCATATGTAATACAGCAATAATAATAAAACCTACCTTATAAGTATTATTGTGAGGATAAAGTTAAATAATGCTAGCAAAGGCTGGGTCGCAGTGACCTGAGCACAGCAAGTGCTTCATAACAGTACTGTTTGTATGTCATGGTGCTGGTGAGAGAAGCAACAATATTAGCCTAGAGCCCTAGATCCATACCTCTACCACTGAAGTTCTAAAGTAGTTAGTTTTGTCTTTTCTTGAAGACCATAGCCTGAAATACTTTTAGAACAACCTGAGGTAGCATATCTGACTGCTCAGTGCCCTGGGAGGCCAGGCTGTGCAGCCAGCCACTCCACTTCTTCGTCTTCCTTTCTATGTCCCTAACGTAGACCTGTTCCCGGGTATTTTCCCATAATCCCCATTCAGTCCCACTTGGTCTGGTGCAGACATAGCCTTCCACTGACAAGCCAACTAGGTTGTAGAACAGGCTGCTCTTTACATGAATAATCTTAGTTCGTCCTCAAACTCTTCTTGGTTTACCCATTTTACATTAGAGTATTCAGGGTTATAGAAGAGGTTCAACATAACTTCCAAGGGAGGCTGCTGCAAATAATTGAGCATTTACGCACAGTACATTTTCAAACCTCACCTTTCATTGTCCATTGTGTGCCCCTACTCTGAAAAACAACTTCAAAAATGACGATGACAAGGGTGATGATGATGCCAGTGACTACAGTGATGACAGTAATTCTTATCTTCTTAATGGAAATTGCACCATCTCATTGCTCACAAGGAATTTTCATAAACAAGGATCTCTCATCCACAAAGGCTAATTCTGGTAACTGGAGGCTGCCACCTATATCCTTGCCAGCCAGCACCAGAGCTGGAAGCACCTTAAGAAAATGTCCAAGTCCCCCCACAGTCATCAGCCCTGGGAACATCTGGCCAGGAGCTCTGTCCTGAAATGGGCCTCTGGGTCTTTGTTCTATGACTTTCTCCCTTTTATCCTCATCTTCCTCTATACGTTTGTCTTGGTAAGAGGAAGAACTTTGCTGCTTTTGGCTCTGCCCCACTTTTGCTTTCAAATCTGGTTAACTGAATACCTTTCTTCTCATTGAGCTCATTATTGTCCTGAATGAATTTAAGACTGCAGTCTCCAAGTGATGACAAACAATTGTTATTTTAGAACCCCAGTGGTAGATGTTCAGCTTAGTCTGCTGCTCCCACTGCCATCACCATGGCTGATAACAGTATCATTGATTGAGAATTTGCTGTGTTTCTCATCATGTAGGACAATTTTCACGGGCTTCCAAACATCACATATTCTACCTCTAAGAAATATTTTTAAATTCCAACCTAAGGAAATTATTTGAAAAGATCTCATCCTATTCATTGACTCAATCAAAAGGATCCAATTTAAAATTATATTATATTCCATAAATACAAGATACCCTAAGACTTGTGATAGGCCCTGATAGTGCAGACACAAATAAGACATGATCCTTACCTCAAGAAGGACAGATTCTAGCAAGCCATGACACTGAAGTGATGAAAGGAGCTCAGACACAATCTAGAGGGAAATTTGTGTTTTTTTTTGTTTTTATTTTCAGGATTAGAAAGTTAGGCTACAAAAGAAGAAATTAACTTGCCTCAGGCAAGCGGTATAATGGATGGGAGAGCCAGGACTAGAATCCAAGCTTAACACCTGTTTAAATTATTCTATACAGTCTCTCTCCAGAGAGTTATCTTAACATCTTGATCATCTCAGGTCTCTGTAATTCAATTTTAGTACATGTGCTGCTAAAATGAGCAAAGAATACACAACCCTTCATAAACCACCTCTTCTGGGCCCCATCCCTGTGCCTCCAGGCCACATGGGTGCTATTCATCTGTGCCCCCAGGCACCTGGGCTGCCCCTTTCAGGGTTCTCATCACATGGTTTAGAAATGGAACATGAGATTCCTGAACACAGACACCAAGTCATATTCACTGCTAGCTCTCGAGCGCTCAAAGTGTTGAAGTTGGCACAAAGTAAGTACTAGGTCAGTTTTTACTGAATGAATGAATGAGCCCAGAAATAAATAAAATCAGACCAATTCTGAAATTTGCTTTGTTTGTTATATATAGTCCCCCTAATCATGTCTTCAATGACACAGTGACAGAAAGCTGAAGAAAAGAGCTTAACACGTATAACATCTTCAATTCCAATATCTGTTCATTCCAGCAGAGTCAGGGTTGGCATTATTCCATCCATAGGAGGGAAAAAAAAAAAAAAAAAAGAAAATCAAGCCTTAAAAATTGTTATAGCCACACCAGGAGGTTTATTTTTAACTCTGTGTTTATTTATGCTTTGCATCTGCTATAAATGAAACCCTAAGACACAGGACTTTCTATTTTATTGTTTTGTTCTTTCAAAACAGAAAAATTTACAAAACAAAGTAGAAAAAAGAGAGGGAAGGACAGCAGGAGCAGTGGCTCTTGCCTGTAGTCCCCGTATTTTGGGAAGCTGAGGCAGAGGGATCGTTTGAGCCTAATAAAGCAAGGTTACAGTGAGCTATGATCGTGCCACTGCACACAAGATGTGGTGACTGAGCAAGATATTGTCTCAAAAAATATTTTTAATAAATAAATTTTAAAAAGAGAAAGGGCAGATCTGAGATATGACAAGGTGTTCCCCAAAACTTAATCAGTTTCAATAATATGAGAAAAGTACAAGTTGGAGAATTGGAATTGGTTTGGTGTTTCACTGGGCCACCAACTTGCTGGGTGACCAACAGGGGCTTTGTCTCTACGCCCTCATTTCCCAGTCTGTCAGATGAGTACTGTGGACTAGATCACTTTTGCTTTCTTCAATTCATTGCTGAAGCTTAAATCACTGATAGGTGGCCACCCAACACCCAATCCACAGGAGGGGTGGGGAGGTATCAGTAATAATGCCACCCTTATTTTAGCTGCAACCTTTGTGAAGAACCTTGGAAGAAAAACCCTTCTGTTTCCTTTGATCTGGTAAAACAAGCAACTTTCCTTATTAAAAAATAAATAGCCACCATATATTGAATCCTGTTTTTGTCATCAGACACTATGTACCTTTTATACATTATTTCATTTAGTCTTCATAGCCAACCCATGAGATGAAGTCTATTTTATCACCATGAGGGAGAATTTTTCATATAAGGAGATAAAAACCTGAAAAAGTGAGGTAACTTACCCTGTTCCTCACAAGAACAGAAAAGTAGTAGAGGCAGAAGTTGATCAGTGCTCACCCGTGTCAAGGCCTATGTTCTCCTTAGGTCCTCAATGTTTGAAGTCTTGTTATCTCTCCTGAGTAGTCTATTGGTGTGGAAATGCTTTTGATGCCTGCCTCATCCTGCAAAGAGAAAGTTTATGCATGTTTGGCAGCATTTCACAGCCAGGGACCAGGATATGAAGGACTTTGCATGCCAGGTTAAGAGATGGATTTACCTTGATGGAGATGGAGAGCCTCTGAAGCTTTTTAAGGTGTCTGTGTTACAAGATTTTCTTTTACCTTGACCCTGAACAATGCTCTCTCCAGGAGACCCATGGGCTTTCCTGTTCCTTAATCTGTCTACACCCCCATTTGACTAAACTCTGAATGACTCTTTCTCCAAACAGCCCTTATAGTTTGCCACCTCTGGGTCTCTGTTTATATCTCTCCCTTCTAACGCTTTTCTTCTTATTCCAACTCATCTAAATGCAACCCAAGGTGTGCTGGAGCTCCTCTGCTTTTGCTTCTTCCAGGAGGCTACCACTGCATCACTGAGAAGAACTTATCTTCTCTTTGACTCCCATAGAGGGAGGGAAATAGGTTTAGAGGCAGGTAAGAAGACTACCCTTGATCAGCACATATCACGTAGCAGGCTCTATGCTGGGTGCTTGCATATACCATCCTTAATCTCTCTGGCCACTCCGCAAGTAAGAAAATTTATGCCTATGTATGATGTGGGGCTCCAAGAAATGATGACATTTGTCTAGGGTCATAGCATCAATCTCTGTGTTGGGTTCAAGATTCAAACATCATTCTTTTTTGTCTCCAGTACTCAGATCCTGATGTTACATCACATTACATCTACACACAAAATAATTTGGCAATAACCTTGCAAGGGGAATACTTTCATATATTTATTATTCAGAGATGAAAATTTGGTCTTCTGGGTATATGCCCAGTAGACCAATTATTAATTTTTAAAAATTAATTTAAAAAGAAACCAGGATTCTACCAGTCAGCGATGACTGTGACGTTTCTATTTTATCACCTACTGAAAACTGCAGAAACCCCCCTTCTTTCATTTTCTTCTTGCTACCATTATAGTTTGGAAAGTCTGTTTTCACTCAGGTCACTCTGGGTTTCAGCTGGCGGGTACTCACATTAGCTTCTGTCACCCACCTCACTTTCCATAAACCCAGCCAGTATCACTGGGAACACGCTGAGCCACCTGGGCCACCTCAGGTTCCTTTACCTACCTACCAATCTCTTCAGGGATTTTTGGAGTCTGGTTGCCTAAATTTAATTTGTCAGAAGAATCTCCCCACCCTCAACTCTTCCCTCTGATGCCTCATTCTGTGGAATCCCATTAAGTATTCCGTGAAAGATGGAGTTTCCCGATAGCAAAGGCCCACGTGGACACACCCAGCCATCCTCTCGCCCCGACACAGCCACATCTCGTCACCTTCTGACAAGCATCACTTGCCTCCTACCACATCTGGCTACCTGTCAGCCCCAGCCCCGCCCTTCTTGGTCATATAGATAAGACAGCTTTTGTCTAGATGTTTCTAAATCAGCAAGGTTTTATTATTTTTCACAGTCTACGCGTTTGTAAAATCATCCAAGGGCAGAAATGTTGTTTCCAATCATTTGACTCATTTTTCTCTATCTGGAAGCCCTGGCCTCTCCTCTGTCTCCAGTTTTCATTCTTCTAAAGCACCCAGCAGCCTGCCTGAAACACAGAAGACACCTTGTGAATATTTTTTTCTTTTATTTATTTATTTATTTTAGAGACAGAATCTCACTTTTTTTTTTTCTTTTTTTGAGACAGAGCCTCAAGCTGTCACCCTGGGTAGAGTGCTATGGCATCACAGCTCACAGCAACCTCCAACTCCTGGGCTCAAGCAATTCTCCTGCCTCCGCTTCCAAGTAGCTGGGACTACAGGCGCCTGCTGCAACGCCCGGCTATTTTTTGGTTGCAGCCATCATTGTTGTTTGGCGGGCCCAGGCTGGATTTGAACCCACCAGCTCAGGTGTATGTGGCTGGCGCCTTAGCTGCTTGAGCCACAGGCACCGAGCTTCTTGTGAATATGTTTACAATAAATGAATACATGAAGGTATATATATCTATCATTCTGAAGCATCCAGGATTAGAAATATTTTCCATTTTTCCCCATTGAATGCTAATTTAAAGCTATTAGAATCTAGTTGGCAAACCTCACACCAAATACAGTCTTGCCAATCTATTGAGATGCATTTTATCCTTAGCAGCTCCTGCCCACTCCCACCTCACCCAAAATTCAGAAACTACTACTAGCTGTGTGACCCGGATCAAGTTACTTAACTTTTCTGTGCCTAAACTGAGGAACCATAAAAGGATAATCTCATCTGCCCCACAGATTATCAAAGTCAACATATATAAAGTGTTTAAAATGGTGCCTGACAGATCGAAAGTGTTGAATAAGTGTTCGCACATATTATTATTAATCACATCACTAAGCTGTTACTGCTCTGATGCTGGTTGTTTTAGTCTTTCACTGACATTTTTTTTTTTTTTTTTAATAGCAAAGAAGTGTTAAGGTAATGAGAACAAAAGAGCCGAATCCAGAATATGAATGCAGCATTAGCAGAATTCTGGGACGAGGGCCAACAGACCAGGAGGCAGCGCCAGCATTTTATCCCTATTAAAAGACCTGCTAATCTACAAAGTGATTCCTGCAAACAGCCTCTGGAAGCAGCTGTTAGGTTAGTCCTTTACATTGAAAGGTTATTTTCTGACCAGAACAACCTGCCTACTGCCTTTCCTTTTTGTTAGGAAAAGCAATAAAGAGAAAATGACTTATAAGACCAGAAGAAAGCATTTTTAACTTGTCTAAAATTTAAAAAAAAAATGAAATCACTCCCTTTCCTGAATGTTATTTTGCAAGATAGGAAAGATTGTCTGAAGATGTTGTTGTGCCAAAAACCCAGTGCCAAGAATGAAAAGTTTTGATACACATGTAATAAAAATGGGTAGGAAGTTTGGCCTTCTAGAAATATAGCTGAAAATGCTCAGACTTACAGACTAAGAACCGAGGCAGAAATCAGAGGTCATCCTATTCGTGTCCTTTACTTTACAGATGAGGAAACTGAGTCCCAGTGAGGTTAGTACCTTACCAGACCCAGCTGTTATTTTTTCCACTTTATGCAGCTATGATTGTTCAATTAGACCAAAGGGACATATTCAAATCATTGCAGAAGAGGCAGATACTCTATTGAAACCTTCACAAAAGCAAGCCAAAAAAAAAAAAAAAAAAAAAAAAAAATCCCCTAAACTTGTGGGGGAAAGGAATATAAAAATATGTATCAACACATGGAACAAAATAAGGAAAACATGGGAAGGTTCACCATGAACACTACCCATATGAATGTTTCCAGATAGTACAACTCTGGGAATGTTCACAGGTACCCCAAATCATATAGTTTCCAGAAAGTCTTTCTCTTGATTTTTCCAGGATAAACTCAGTGGACTCCAAATTACTGTCATCATTTCCAGGGCTCTTTCTTGCTTCCAAAATCCTGGCCAGAGATTGTATTTCCTGTGGATTCCTGTTATCAAGTCTGATGAGCTAAGAGGCAAGTAGGAAAGAGGGGTAGAATAGAAGATTTAACAGATTTTTTAAAGACACAGTTATTATATATGAGCCATTTATTTCAAAGGGGACTTTACCTTTGTGGTGGATGGGTGGGTTTTATGTTTAAAATGTTGTCAGGGGTCTTGCGACCCCCTGGTTGAGAGCACAATCCCTGGAGACAGAATGTCTGAACTTAAATCTTAGCTCCCTAATTTGCTAGATGTGTGATCTTGGGCATGGAACTTAATCTCTATACACCTCAGTTTCCTCATCTGTAAAATAGGTATAATAAGAAAACTTAGCTCAAACTGTTCTTGTGAGTATTAAGTGAGCTAATGCACTTACAGGCTGCAGAAACTTCTCTGGCACACAGCACACATGTGATTAAACCTTCGCTGCTCCATCCACAGGTCTGGCAACCTTGATTATTTGGAAAAGTACCAAAATGAGACTTCCAACAAAACTTGGGCACCACAGCGGGGCCCCTTAAGTCACAGACAAGCCTCGTCTTATTTTACACCAAATCTCAACAAGCACATCTGCTTTGCCTGTACAGCAAATTAAAAGTAATAGGTACATGTCTTCCCCCAGATGCCATCCCCAGAGGCAGTTCTGTGGCTCTTCATGCAAATTATTTTTGTGGGACATTTACCATGGCATAGTAAGAAGGTCAGATATTTCCTGTACCCCAGGAAGTCACAATCTGGTGGGGAAAATGAGCTATGCACACTTAGGTGGCAACACAAGAGTTAAAGACGTGGGTACAAGAGAAGCAGCAAATTAGAGTGATCCGTGTTAACTGGGCCCTGTGATGGACCAAGGGTTGCTTCTGGGTGTAGAGAGCTACGGACCAAGATAGGCTGGAAGCCAGAACTGCCAGCATGTGGGTACAGGAACCTCACACACACTCCAAGATTAATAACCAGTAGGATGCCAAAAATAAAAATGATGATTTTTAGAGGAAGACATAAACACACAAATCTCTGTGTAGAAACCAAACATTAGCCCACAAGCCATCAAACTTGGTATCACAGACAAGGCTGCATGAGTCACCGTTGTGTTCCTTTATGACTCAGTCTCTGTAAAGGGACACACTGGGCCTCTGGGGCACTAGGATTTATTCCAACTTTCAGAGCTGTGAGGCCTGCCTTCGTAACTCACAGCATCACCCTGCCCAGCACCAGCTCTTCCTGAGACTACTGAAGCCTGCCCTGAATGCACATTTTCTAAACTGTTGACTCATTCCTTTAATAACTCTTACTGTTAATTTATCCTGCACAGTCTGTGCAGCAATTTATGACTGAGTGGGAGGCAAAGCAAAGTTGAGCTGAGCAGGATGACTAAGCTTTCCTAAGACTTCCCTCCATTAGCAGAGTCTGGGTTGGCCAGGGACTTGGTGAAGCCTTTAAAACTCACATGGAAAGGACTACTTTTGCCTACTTGTCTTCTCATGGTCTGGCCACTTTCTAATGATCAGCAGGTTGCAAAGAGAGTTTGTGATGGTCACTTTCCTTCTGGGTGGTTGGTCAGAGCTATCCAGAGCTGGTTCCCATGGGGGCACTCTTGGAAGTGGCCCTGTCATCCTCCAAATGGGCTGCCATCCTAGCCTCCATTCTCAGAGGCCTCAGGGAACACTATTGCACTTAGAACCAGAAAGACCATTTGTCATTAGCCTGGACCTAGGGTCTGACATGAGGCTAAGCTAAAAATCTTACTATTAGCTGCACAAATGTGATAAAGAGGAGCCAAGACCTGCGGCTCTGGGTTGGTCAGTTTCCGTGTCCTAGTCTTTCCAGGAAGAATAAGGACTTGCCACCTTCTTCGTCTCAAGGGAGAGTTCCATTCTTAGGCCATTCTCCTGGAAGAGGTTCTCTTGATGATACTACTGGTTCTTTGAAACGTCGCCCTCATGCTGCTGAAAAAATGCTAGAAATGCGGGAACTCTGTGTGGGGTGGAGGGCATGCTGGAGGAGAAGCATTGCCATCTCTAAGTAACTTGGGTTGGAAAAAGACGAAGACTTTAGAAGACAATTTGTTCCAGGAAAACCATTCTAATAGGCCATTTGGGTTTGTAAATACCAAGCTAAGATCGTAATGGGAGAAGAGGCTTTTGGGACACAGCTGTGGTTCTTGGGACTAACATGCTCTGGGTGATTCCAAAAAATATTGCAATTTCTACTCCACATATTTAGTTGCCTTTGGGGAAATGTTGATTCGTTTTATGTTTTAAGAATGGGTTGAGTTAACTTTGAGGAAGGAAACTGGTGTTTATGCTTGGGGACATGTACGTGTTTTTGTTTGATAACTGGCTGTCAGGGAATTTGGGGATGAGATTCAGAAGCTGGAGGAGATGCTCTTGAGAAAAATAAAATAGAAAACCAAGGATCAACAATGCAGCTTCAGAAATCTGGAAGAGGGCGGCCCTGCTCTTCAGTCCTGTTCGGACTTCTCCCTGAACCCTGAGAACGGGAGCTCTGACAACCTCAGAGAGAGCCCCATGGGTTGTCACCAGAAATTTCACTGCAATGGCTAATGATGAGGCTTGGCCATTTCCTCAGCTGTGTCACAAATCAAGGGAGCCTTGAGACATTGGCATTCTCACCAACACCACCTTGGCAAAAAAAAAAAAAAAGAAAGAAAGAAAGGAAATAACCTAAGTGACATTCAATCCATGAATGGATTAAAAAACTGTGGTATATGTATACCATGGAATACTATTCAGCCGTAAAAAAGACAGAGGCTTGACATCTTTTGTATTAACCTGGATGGAGCTGAAACACATTCTTCCTAGTAAATTATCACAAGAATGGAAAAGCAAGTATCCAATGTACTCAATACTAATATGAAGCCAGTAGATGAACTAACACAGGCCCACACCAGAGAAATACTCAATTCAATTCAAGTTGGGGGGAGGGGGGAGAATATAGGGAAGGGAGGGGGGAATGGTGTGCTCCCACCTAATGGGCGCAAGGTAAAGGTATATGGCACACCTCCTGGGTGCAGGTCACAACTACAGCAAGGACTTTACCTAACAAAGGCAAACATTGTAACATAATCATTTGTACCCTCATATTAATTGGAAATATATATTTTTAAAAAAAACACCTTGGCCAGTTCCAGCATCATGGATTTTGCCCAGAGGAGCCAGAAAGGGAGAGAACGAACCTGAGAGATGGTTTCTCAGCAAATTCTGAAATGTCAACTTGGAACAAATCACTCAGGAATAGTTGATATGATCTTTGAGTGATGTTAAGATCACTATTGGCAAGATGAAGGCCTAAGTTATCCTTTATACTCCCAAGCTGATAAAATGTAGGCAAACCCCATTGTCTTTGAAAAGACACATCTGTTTAGAAATTGTTCTGTTCCCAGTTCAATGCTAATAGCATATGGCTTTTAAACTTAAACTATTAAACTGTCTTAGTTACATGACTTTTGTTTTGTAGTTATGCCCTGGTGATATTGGCCGATTTGTGCCAAAGCCTGAAGGTAACAGGTACTGGATTATTTCAGTGAAGAAGAAGGAAGAGTAGATAGATTTCTGCTGCCCTTGGAAACATAGTTCAATAGGAGACCTATGATACAACGGAATGGGCCGTAAGGGTAAGATATACACATGGAAGGAAAATAAAGATAGAAACATGAAATGGAACTACCTCAGCTTGGGTTCTCCCACAGAGAGTCTCTGAGACAAGTATTTGAGCATAAGTACACAAATTGATTAAGTACACAAATGGATTAATTAATTTTAATTAATTATTGAAAATAATTTGAAGTCACAAGCAACAATAGCAGAGAAGTAGGGAAGTGATACAGAGAAAAGAGGACAGCTAATAAAATATTCATATGGAACCAACTGAAATGGAGGATAGCTAGAGCTAAGTCCCTCCCGTAGGAAACCTCTAAGGAACTACAGATTCCATGCCTCGAAGCTATCCTCGGCGAGAGCTGAGGGAACCGAGGTGCTCATACACCAGCTCTGTTAGTCAGTGGCTGGGCTGATCCCAGAGGACTGTTGGTACCCTAGTACCTCTAGATGGCTGGGTGTGCAGGCAAAGCAGCCTTCTGCTCCTGCAGACAAAGCTCTCCAGTGCACAGAAATCAATACTGAACATTGAAAATCAGCAAGAAAACCTTGAAATGTAGGGTCCCAGGTATCTGAGCAGGGCAGTAATAGAGTGTGTTAGGGTCCTTGTACCACTCAGACCCACTTGTACCACTTTTACATTCTCTTTCTCTCTGGCCAATACTTCTTCAAGGTAATGATTGGTAACACTTCCTAAAGAAAAAACATATAACAGGAAGCTATGGCCATTACCGCCACAATTGTTCCCAAGACTGACACTTGTCATCCTCATCTCTAGAATCCATGCTAGATTCCGCTTACCTTTCAATAACACCTCTAGGTTGCTTGCTCAATAGGGCAACCCAGACCTTCATCTCTAAGATGTATGTCAAAGACCCTAGTCTTTGTCAGGCTATGGTGTCTTCATTTGCCCATTCACAGTTATTTATGGTGATGGTAGCACCCAGTAGCACCCCACTGAATTCCAGACAGGACTTCTCTGCCCCCCTTTACAGAGCTACCGCCCTATCTCCTCCCAACAACCAGGGTCACTTACTCCTGTCAGTACAGAAACTCCTTTCTTTACCTTCCAGTATACTTGCATGAGGAATCCAAAAAGAACAGATAACAGCCAGAACTTGATTTAGTAGAACCTTTATTTAATCCCTTTGTAGAGTATCTCTCGCTGGCAACCAGGACCTCTATCCAGTTGAACCTAAAGTTATAGGGGCTACAGGAGCTGGAAGCACAAATTCCACAAGCAGGTCCCTGGAGGTAATAATAAAGGGTCCATTCCTTTTCAACTCCTTAGTTCCCAAACCCCATAGGTCTACCTATGAGGAAAACCCCACTAAATAGTAGTTGTTGGTTTAAAGTATCTATTTCCTCTTGAAGGATGGAGACACCTTTCTGGGTGTCTAATCTTCAGCTATAAGAAATCATCCCAGCATTCAATTAGGCCAGCCACATCTGAATGGATCTGAAAAGTCACGTACTTGTTATCACTTTCCTTCATTGTAAAGTGGGCCTTCTGGTCTAAGGTGGGATCCCATGACCATAAAACAGAAAGACTGAGAACTTTCAGAGGGACATGCTGGCAGAGACACTAAAGGCAGGAAAGGAAATGCATACTCAGAGTATGTAGTAATCTCAGTGGGATAACTCAATAGCCCTCTAGGATGGACTAGTTCCCACATAATCAACCTGCAACCAAGTAGTGGTTGGTCTCCTAATAGGAGATTCCATGTCAGGGTCCAGCAGCACGCTTGGCTGCTGACAGTCTGAAGGCCAGCAGCAACAGTGGCTAGACCAGCCAGGCTTGTGACAAATCCCATATTCCTGGGCCCTTCAATGATCTCTGTCCCTACCTCCATCCCTACTGTGTCCTGTCCTGCATCCTGCAAGAGTAAGGTAACCAAGGAGAGGAGCTACCTGCTTTCCAAAAAATGAATTGTTCAATTCCCTGTTGGTTCTGTGCCCCCTGTGTGAGGACACTTCTTTGGGCATTGATGTGAACACAGATGTCCTCACACACCCCTAAATGCATCCCACACTTCTCTAGACCTCCTTGTCTCTGAATTTCTGATCTCTCTCATCCTAAGCCCTGACCAAACAGCTGAGTCATTCAGCACTGCTCATTACTCTGGCATTTTCTTTACCTCAGATGACTTCCTCCTCCACCCAGAATTGATTGGCAGGAATGCCGTTCAAGCTCCGCCCACTGGGGGATTTCTGCTAGCACTGTCTTTCAGCGCTATCACTGACCAGAGCTGTGGTGCAGCAACTACCACTTGTCCCAACATGTTGTGCAGGTTCATCCATAAACAGGTATGAAGTTTTTTCTCCTTGGTCAACTGGTCATAAGGAAGCACCAGTGAGGCCACAGGGTAGGCACTGTGAAGACAGATAGGTGTATGTGGGCCTGGACCATCTGTTCTTATAACTTACTTGTGTTTTCCAGATACACTCAGGTCCCAAAGACAATATGTCCATGCTGGGATGGGTTGCTGCTGTACCTGACTTGGTAAGTCTGAAACTACCCAGTGCATTATGGAAAACTCAGGCCACTTGCTGTCCCATGATCAGCTGCTCGGTCTCTGCCAGGGCCCAGGAGCATGCCAAGGGCTGCTTCTCAGGTGGTGAGTCATTCTCTGCTGCAGATGGCATAGCCTGGCTCTAGAAGCCCAGGATTCTGCCCTGAAGCTGTCCCACTGGTGCTTATCAGAGATACCACAGAACCTTCTGATGTACCGTAGCTTCACTATAGAACATCAGTATGCCCCAGACAACTAGATCTCTACAATTTCACTAATATGAGAGGCTCCTGGATCTTTGTAAGGCTTATTTCCCATCTTCTGATGCATGGGTGTCTTAACAGGGCATACTAAAAATTTGTCATCTGCTCTACCTAAATGAACATATCCAAAATCAAAGGACCAGCTTTCGGTGTCTGGTTAGGGCTCATTGCTCACAGGATGTTCTCACTGCATCCTCACAGGTGGAAGGGGCTAGCTAGAGTTCTGTGGTCTCTTTTATAAGGGCACTAATCCCAATCATGAGAGCTCTGCCCTTCTGGCCTAATCACCTCCCAAAGGCTCTGCCTCCTCATACCATAACCTTGGGGGTTGGATTTCAAAATATGAATTGGGGGGGACATAGTCAGATAGTAGCAATAACATAGACCTGGGGAATAACCCTAATTGTACACTGTTGTCCATTAAAGGAAATGCAAAGTGCTTCAGATTCTTACTCTTGATAGGAATTAAAAGGCACAGATTTGTTCCATACTAAGTGACAGAGGCTGTGTTGATTTGCTCAAGTTAAGATACAGCATACACACAGCAACTATGATTGGAACTACCACTCGATTAGATTTTATAATAGCCCATTGTCAGAGAGATGAATTACACGACGATATGGTCTAGACAATCATCCTTGCAGATCTCTGAGGGTGGCACTTAATTTTTTCCATCCCACAAAAGTGAGATTTCACTTTGGATTTATTATCTTGACTGGAGATGTGGGAATAGGGATGGGTGTCTCAGAGGCATTCATTTTGCCTTCCCTGTGAGTCAGAGAATCACAGGCAAGATAATCAATCTGAAGATTTTGTCTGCTAATATTCCATCTATATTATAAATTCAGGTATCAGGGGAATGACCACAGTTAGGTTAGTGGACTCGGGACCAACTGTGACGCAGTTCCATTTATCCTCTGACTTCCAAACACCTCAAATCTAAAGGCGGGGGGGTTGATGACATATTAAATTTCCTAGTTTTGAGGGTCCTGTTACCTAGGAAACAGAATCTGAGAAAGATGATTGTGTACAGGAAGTACATTGGGGCTTGATCTTGGAAATATTTCTGAGGGATGAGGAAGCAGACTTGCACAAGCAAAGAAGTTGAACCATGATGCTGTTGCAAGAGAGATTTCAGCTAATGCCACAGGGAGCTCTGAAGCTGGGAAGGCCTTTCATAGATTTCACTAATTGAGGCCAGGCTGCCCAGCCATCGAACTACCACCTTGACCAGTCCCTGAATGAGGGCTTCCTCTAGGGCAGGGCCTGGCTATCAGCCATCAGCAGCCAATACCCTGAAAAGCTAGAAAAGTGAGTTCTTCAGTCCTGGAGGGGGCATCTGGATGATGCACTACAGGATCCACTGCAGTCCACCCTTTGCTGCTTACACTTGCAAGTGTAATAAATTAATCCCCTCTTGGATAGCTCCTTCAGGCCACTCAATTCATATTCATTGTCTCCTTCTTAAAGTACCCATTCTACCTTGCCCTCACCCCTAACTAGGACATTGGTTGTTCTAGTAACTTACCTAGTGGAGTGAGCCAGAACTCCTTCCCTAACGAGTCTGAGTCCCTGGTCACCATGTCTCCTCAGCCCAAGGCCATGCCAGCTGTCCTTATCCATTTACCGTCAAAATTGGGCAAAGTCTGCCAAGACTGTCGCCCTACCTTGACCTGCTACAGAGCTCTTTATCTTCTGCATTCCCCTCAGATCTGGGAGCTTTCCACATCCTTCAATGAATAGGGCAGACCACTATACCTTGGGTGGAATACACTGTCTCCTTAAACCCAAAAAGCCACCAAGAAATTGTGCAGCCTGTTATACCAGTAGAGGGTACAAGAAGAAATAATTTCCCCTGTGGCATGCCTCAGACCACTGGAGGTGTTTGGAACTCTAAAGTTTCATTGATAAGATCGCCCTCTGAAACTACTGGGTGGATCTTTCACCCTCAGGAGTGATAGGGCCACATGTAGGAACCCGTCCAAATACAACCATCTGGCCCAGAAAAGAATGTCCCCCCCAGGAAGGAATGAGGGTGCCAACACCTACCCCTTGAACTTTTATATTCCCACCCTCCCTTAACCCACATGCTGTCTTCTTTTTTGAACTCAGCCTGCTGGCCCCTGAGTGAATAAAGGCCACGTTGCCCACACAGTACCTGGACTCTGCTTCCTTTCGTTCATGTCTCATAATAACCTCTCATTTTCAGTCCTTGACCTCTCATTTTGGTGCCGAGAACCCAGGATGGGGAGAAGCCCCCTTGGCAGGCCAAGATACACCCCATGGGACCCACTCCCAACTAGACGGACCCCTGTTTTGATGAGACAAAGGGAAATGGGGGGACGCTTCCAACCCCTGCCTGGAATTCATCCATTTAATAGTGAGGTGGCCATTCATCTATAACCCCTTTCTGAGCCTTTTTAACTTCTTTTCCCTTTCTCCACTCCAACTCCTCTCTCCCTCTTCCTCCATTTCTGAGTCTGTCAAGCATTCGTATATAGCCCCTCTCTGAGCCTTTTAACTTCTCTTCTCTTTCTCCACTTTGGGCTGAAAAATTCTGGGTAGTCTGCTGCCCTGCTGTGGGCCTGGACCACTATTTCAGGCTGGTTAAAGGTCTTTCAGGTAAACTCCCCAGACCCAGCCTCGGCTGCTTCCTTCCTCCTCCCTCTCATAAGTTGCTTAACCTCGTTTGTTTTCTACCTCCAGTTTCCAATATGGGGATCGCTCAGTCACAGATTCCCCCTTCTTCACCTTTAAGCTGCCTCTCAACTCACCTTAAGCCTCTATACCTTTCCTTTATCCAGACCTTAAACCTAAATGCCTCATCTTTCTCTGTAATACTACTTGATGGACAAACTAGACAATGGCTCACAATAATGGCCTGAAAATTCCACCGTTGACCTTTCAATCCTCACTGACCTTGACAATTACTATCAGAGATTGGGCAAGTGGTCTGAAGTCCCTTACATCCAGGCCTTCCTTCTTCTCCAAAACATTCCTTCTTTGTGTTTGTCTTGTGAACCCTCTCAAATTTTCCTTGCATAGGCCAAACCAGCCCTCCCTGAACCCCCTGATTCTCCACTGTATTCCTTCAACCCAGTAGACAACCTCCCTCTTCTGCCCCTCCACAACCCCCCTCCTTCAACCTCCTCCTTACCCACAGAATTCCATGCCATCCCCCTCTCCACCAGCCCCTACCCACCTTCTGCTGCATATGGGTGAAAAAGAAAAGACGGCAGGAAAGAAAAGATGGCAGACCCAACTTCCCCACCTCATAGTAGATTTGGCCACACATTTGGACCCTCCACTTCCAGACCACCACAACCTCTATACCCCCTCGGAGAGGTTATGGGAATGGAAGATATCATCAGGGTTCATGTCCCCATTTCTCTCTCAGACCTGTCTCACATAAGTCAGAAACTAGGTTTATTATCCACAGATACCACAAAATACTCTCAAGACTTTAGATATCTACCCCAATCATATTATCTGACCTGGCATGATTTATATGTCATCCTTATCTCCACCCTAAATTCAGAGGACAGGGAGCAGGTCTGGACTCAGGCCCAGGTTCACACTGAAGATCTATGGAGGACAGACCAAAGTTGCTTAACCTACCAGGGCACTCTAGGGCTGTCCTCCAGGAAGACCCCAATTGGAATTACCAAACTGATGCTCCTGAAGTCCGTCTGCATAACCACATGATCCAGTGTCTCTGAGAGGGGGACTTAAAAAAGCAGGCCATAAAGCTATGAATTATGACAAACTAAAAGAAAGAACCCAGAAACAGGATGAAAATCCTGCCTGGTTTTTAGCCCATCTTAATGAAGCCTCCAGCGCTATATCACCCTATCGCCAGAGAGCAACAAGGGCAGACTCATTATCAACATGCATTTTATCTCTCAGTCTCCACCTGTTATCCAGAAAAAAAATAAAAAAATCTTCCAGGGCCCTCAGACCCCCCAACAAGATCTCATCAACCTGGCCTTCAAAGTCTTCAATAACCAAGAAGAGGCCTCTAAGTAGCAGTGCCTCTCAGAGATCCAGTTGTTGGCTTCCACCATTAGATAAGCCTCGGCTACTTCTCAAAACTTCTCTGGACAGTCTGGACAAAGAAAACCTCCCCCAGGACCGTGCTTCAAGTTGCAGTATAACTGGCCACTGGGCCAAGGAATGCTCAAGTCCAACCCACCCAAGCCACATCCCACCTATGGAGGTCCTCAATGCCCAGGTCCTTCTGAGGATCTGGTTTGCAGCCACTCCCACGACCTGGCTGAATTCCCCACCCTCTTGGGCTTGGGCTTGGCCGCTGAAGAGTGACAGTTCCCAGAGTCAGAAGGCTCCTTGGACAATCACCAGGACTGAACGTCAGGTATCTTTGCTAGTGGAAGGTACGCCAATCTCTTTTCTGACTGATACTGGGGCCACCTACCCCACTTACCCTACTACAAGGGTCCTTTACAACAAACAGAGATCTTGGTGGTATATATTGATGGCAATTTGCTATACCCTCATGCTACTCTACCTTTGGTGTTCACTTTCTGGACACTGTTTTTCAGATTCATTCCTTATCATTCTCTCATGCAGTGTTCCCCTACTAGGCAGAGATATCCTCTCAAGATTATAAGCAATCCTGATGTTTCCCACCTTCTCCTACCTCTCACTACCCATCCTACTCCTCTCTAACTCCTCCCCTACAACCCTCTCATTCTCTCAATCTGACCTTACTATAAACCTCATCATGTGGGATACCTCTCTTCCTTCTATAGCCTCCCATCATTCACCCATTCTCATTGACCTCCAACCCCAACATTCATTTCCTTCCCTTAAAAAATACCCAATCCCCATAGTGGCCCTCAGGGCCATTAAACCACTGACCCTCAATCTCCTGTCAGCTGGTGTTCTCAAACCTACTAACTCCCCCTTCAATACTCTCATTCTTCCTATAAAAAAACCTGATGATTTGTATCAGTTAGTGCAAGACTTACGGGCCATCAATGAAATTGTTCAGCCTATTCACCCAGTAGTCCTTAATCCCTATACCCTCCTATCTACTACTCCTTTCAATACCTCCCACTACACAGTTTTAGATCTCAAAAACATCTTTTTTACCATCCCTATTCATGAGGCTCTCCTAACCCCTCTTTGCCTTCACATGGACTAACCCTGATTCCTCCACCAGCCAACAACTCACTAGACAGTTCTCCCACAAGGATTTAGAGACAGTCCTCATTACTTTGGTCAGGCACTATAGGCCGACCTCCAGCAGTTAACTTTACTGAAAAATTCCACAGTTCTTCAGTACATAGATGGCGTTCTCTTATGCAGTCCCTCCCCCAATGTCTCCCAGCAAGGCACCATGCACTTACTGTCTTTGCTCACCACCAAGGGTTATAGAGTGTCCCCTTCCAATGCTCAGTTAACCTCTCCCTCTGTCTGATACCTCTGCATCCTCTTACAGGAATGAGAAAAACTCCTTCCTCCTGACCACATTTAGGCCATCGCCTCCTTACCCCTTCCCCAAACAAAAAATGACCTCCTCTCCTTCCTGGGGGTTCTAGGATACTTTAGAGCCTGGATTCCCAATTTCACACCTCAGATAAACCTCTATACACCACTGCTAAAGGTCCCCCAACCAACCTCCTAGACCCACACCCGCTTTGGTCAAGTTCCGTCCTCTCCTTATAAGCCTCTCTGTCCCAAGCACTGTCCCTCCATCTCCCTGATCCCCGCTATCCATTTTACCTCTCAGTGTCAGAACACCAAGGATGTGCAATAGGAATCCTAACACAGAAACCACACAATAATCACCTCCCAATAGCATTCCTCTCAAAACAGATAGAATTCACAGCCCGAGCCTGGCCCCCTTGCCTCTGAGCAGTGGCAATTAGGTCCCGCCTTTCCCTGGAGGCCCAGAAACTTGCCTGCAATGCCCCCACATATCTACTTACCTCTCATAACATTCCATCACTTTTAAAACATGAACACTTATCATCTTTACTTTCCATACCTCATTTACTCCAGCTTCTAATCCTCTTTGTAGAAAACTCAAACCTTCACTTTCTCCCTGGCCTGGTGTATAACCCCTCATCTCTATTAGCTGCCCTCCACTCACATGACCCTCACACTTCCCAGAACTCATTCCATGATTGCTGACCTTTAAGCCCAGCAACACTACACCCTTTTCCCAACATCTCCCTTTTCCCTTACCTAACCCCAAAGACACTTGGTTTATCAATGGCAGTTCTTCTACGCCCACTGCTCACTCCATTGCCAAGGAAGCCTTTGCTATTATATCTTCTTCCTGAATTATCACCTCTACTACTCTGCCTCCCCACCCCACCTCCTCACAACAGACAGAACTCTTAGCCCTCACTAAAGCCTTACAACTCACATGAGGCTGCTCCATTAACATATACACAGATTCTAAGTATACTTTCCACATAATCCATCACCACACAGCCACATGGCAAGAAAGAGGATTCATCACCACCCAAGACTCCTCTGTTATCAACACTCCTTAAAAGCCTCCTAAATGCAGGCACTCTCCCAAAGGAAATAGCCATCATGCACTGTAAAGGCCACCCAAACAAAACAGATCCAATTTCCAAAGGCAACCAAAAAGCTGATATAGAAGCCAAACAATAAGCTCAATGCCCTTAAACCCTCCACCCCACCCTAGAAGGCCGGTACTTGTCCTTCGATAAATTCTCTCCAGTATATACACCCAAAGAACAGGACAATTACTGGCATCTTCCCACGTGAGAAGGATGGTTCCTTCAATAGGGAAAATTTATTCTTCCTTCCTCCAAGCACAGAATATCCTTTCTTCCCTCCAAAATAGCCTTCACATTGGCTTTAGGCCTCTTTACACCCTTCTTTCTCTGCTCCTTTCTCATCCACGACTATCTTCCTTTTTAAAAGAGATAACCCAGTCTTGCATAATCTGCATCTGGGTCTCATCCCAGGGGGCCATAAAAACACCTTCTTTTCCCACACACAGGCCCGGGGCCAAACCCCAAGACAAGACTGTCAGATTGACTTCACCCACGTGCCTCCTGTAGGAAAATATAAACCTCTTCTAGTTTGGGTTGATACTATCTCAGGGTGGGTTGAAGCCTTCCCCATCATAGGCGAGAAAACCCATGAAGTTGTCTCCATCCTCCTCCACCATGTTATTCCTAGAATCAGCCTCCCAGCTCTATTCAGAGTGACAAAAGCGCAGCTTTCATTAGCCAGATCACCTAGGAGTTCAGTGGTGCTTACATGTGCTTTACAGGCCCAAATCATCGGGTAATGTAGAACAAATTAACAACATCCTTAAACAACATCTGACCAAATTAGTGCTCCAACACAAACAAGATTGGCTTAATCTCCTCCCCATTGGCTTAATCTCCTCCCTTTAGTACACATTTGCTCTACCCCTTGCAAGCCCCTATTTTGCAGCCCCTTTAAAATAATGTATGGAAGAGCTATTGTTCTGGGCCCTAGAACCCCTCCAGATTCCATCATAGGAAACTATTTTCCCATCCTCCAGGAAAACAGGGATGAAATTAGAAAAACAATAAACCAGCTCCTACCACAACCCTCAGCAGAGAAAGTCAGAGACCACCTGTCAAGACATCAAGTTTTCCTTAAATCTCCCTTGCCCCACAGGATTCTAACCCCTCACTGGACAGGCACTCCATTCTCTACAGTACCCCCACAGACATTCACCTCTTGTACCTCCCCAGTCTGGATTCACCAATCCAAATTAAAGCTGTATCCCATAGAAAAACTTCCAACACTGGAAGACCTCCACTGGAAATCGCAAGTACTATCCCCCACCACCTTAAAACTCACCAGGATCACTGAAGAGTTCACTTACCCATAAATGTGTAACATTCCTCTCCCATTCTTCCTTTTTCTTCATAACTTTTCTCAAGATGCCTGGCTACCCTCACATGTTCAAAGCTAGGATGACCTCTTTGAAGTCTTTAACAATCTGTGGCTACATGGCACCTTCTAAGAATTTACCCCTAAGGAAACACAATTGTTCTTCTTCCTACTTCTTTTCCTTCTGGCTTCTGTCAATCCTGGCCCTTCTCCCTCCCCATCAAACCTGACTGAATGTCCATGTTGTCTTGCTAACTGATCCTCATATATCTGTGAATACCTTACCAACCCCAATTCCCATGTCAACTATGCCTGATTCTTACCTCAGACCCCCTTTTTCCCTAGCCACATTTACATGCCAGAACAGTGTTATGATGTTACCAAAGCCTCTGAATGTTTCTATGAAAGACAGAGGTACGGAGGCGAGGATTAAAGATGGCGGCTGAGTAACAGCTTCCCTGTAACTGGGTTCGGCGAGTCTGGGGAGAAAAGCCTCCAGACATCTCTGGCTGGTGGGATCTGCCTATGATCATCCTTTTGAGGATACAGGGAGCCACCAAGAAACTTCTGGACGCCAGGAGGAAGACAAAAACAGCGGAAAACTGGCAAGTGGCTGCATGTGTTCGATCGCCCTAATCACGCCGGCAACCGTGAGTACAAGCAGCAGTGAGACTGCAAACCGGAAAGGACTTACCTGTGAACTTTTTTGGTGTTCTTGGACTTGGCGCTCAGTTGAGCTGCCTTGGGGAGAGCTTGACCAAAAGTGTGGAGAAATTTGGGCATTGTCTGGGGCCCCAAAATGAGCCACTGAGCTGGGCTTAGTGAAAGCCATTGTGTGGAAAAACTGTTCCGGCAAGCTTTGCCCTCAGGGTCCCAGAGCAAGGATCGGGCAGGACAAAGTAACCTAGTGACTGAGCAGCTTAAAGGCGGGGACTGAACTGCCTCACAGCCCTAATGATAAGGGGCAGAGTGAGACAGTTTTGGAACACTGGAGCCTTGGGCTGTTGCCTTGGGTAGAGTGCCCTAATGCCACAGCTCATAGCAACCTCAAACTCCTGGGCTAGGCACCGCCCAGACCTCCACATGAAGTGTGCAGCGACCCCCGACCAGTGACCCACACCCACTGGGGCTCCACATTCCCTAACCAGGAACTGCAGGAGCCACGCGACCCTGCGTCCCCCCTCCTGTGTCCTCCCAGCCTCCACATTAGCTCATCCATCAGACCAGAGACTCTGGTAGCTGAGTGCCCTCTGGAGCCCTCCCTGCCTCTGCACAGAGCCCTTCTCCTGCAAGAGACTGCTAGAGCCTTGGGCTCTCTGTGCCAAAGTCACTGGGTGCCAGGCACAGAGAACCATGCGCACCACCCCCAGCCCTGTTGCTGAATCCAGGTGTGTCGCACACCGGAGCTGCTTCCACAACCAGAATCCCCTAACTACAGCAGCCCCAGAGGAACCACACAGGGTCACTCGCTACAGAGATCCAGCAATAATAGAGTGATCCTGCTGGGGTCTAATCTTGGAGAGACACCTCCCCAACTCTGAGGACGGCCAGAGGCAA
>CAUYPK010114609.1:0-22318 GCA_963574355.1 Loris lydekkerianus
GTGGAGGAAATCGAGTTGCTCATGTCTGTTAGAGTTTCTCTTATAAATTGAGGTGCGTTGTGGTTGGGTGCATAAATATTAATAATTGAGATCTCATCATATTGAGTATTACCTTTAACAAGTATGAAGTGTCCATCCTCATCCTTAATTATTTTGGTTGGTTTAAAGCCTATTGCGTCTGCGAACAGGATTGCAACGCCTCATTTTTTCTGCTTTCCATTTGCCTGGAATATAGATGACCATCCCTTCACCTTGAGTCTATATTTGTCTTTTAATGTAAGATGGGATTCTTGGATGGAGCAGATATCTGGCTTGAGTTTTTGTATGCATTCAGCCAACCTGTGCCTCTTTCAAGGACAATTTAAACCATTCACATTAATTGAGAATATTGAAAAGCCTTTTGAGAGTCTGGTGGACATTTTTAATCCTTTTGCGACTGTGGAAGTTGGAATTTGATCAAAATTTTTTTGGGTGGGCTTACTTTTGTGGTGGAGTATTATGCTGGTCTTTATGGAGTATAGGTCTAAGCATATCCTGGAGAGCTGGTTTAGTTGTGGCAAATTTCTTCAACATGTGAATGTTGTTGAAGTATTTAATTTCTCCATCATAAATGAAGCTCAGTTTAGCTGGGTACAGGATCCTGGGTTGAAAGTTACTTTGTTTTAGGAGATTAAAAGTCGATGAGCATCCTCTTCTAGCTTGAAAGGTTTCAGCAGGGAGATCTGCAGTTACTCTAATATTCTTTCCCTTGTAGGTAATGGTTTTCTTTCGTCTGGCAGCTTTCAGAATTTTCTCCTTCATATTAAGTTTAGTGAAATTGATTATGATGTATCTGGGGGATGTCTTATTCGGGTTGAGTCGTGCTGGAGTTCTGAAACTGTCTGCTATCTGAATTTCTGAATCTCTTGGCATATGTGGAAAGTTCTCCTTCATAATCTCATGGAGAAGAGACTCTGTGCCTTGTGAAGCCACTTCGCCACTTTCGGGGATCCCTATAAGACGAATGTTGGTTTTGTTTGAATTATCCCAGAGCTCTCTGAGAGAGTGGTCTGTTTTTGCTCTCCATTTCTCTTCTTTGAGGGTTTGGGAACGTTCGAAAGCTTTGTCTTCAATGTCAGAAATCGTTTCTTCTGCTTGCTCCATTCTGTTACTGAGGGATTCTACTGTGTTTCTCAGATCTTTGAGGGATACAACTTCTTGTCTCAATGATTCAAAATCTTTGGCCATTCGCTCTTTGAATCCGTTGAATTCTTGAGATAGCTTTTGGAATTCTAGTTCGATCTTATTTGCTCTCCAGATCCTGAATTCAATTTCTGACATCTCAGCTATTTGTTTGTGCATGGGGTCTTGTGCTGTTTCTGCCCCCATTGATCCTTGGGGCAGTTGATCTACTCTGATTGTTCTTATTGCCAGGGTTTTTCTGTTGATTTTGCCTCATGATTGTTTTTCACTGTTGCCTCTGGCCGTCCTCAGAGTTGGGGAGGTGTCTGTCCAAGATTAGACCCCAGCGGGATCACTCTATTGTTGCTGGATCTTTGTAGGGAGTGACCCTGTGTAGTTCCTCTGGGGCTACTTTAGCTAGAGAGTTCTGGTTGTGGAAGCAGCTCCAGTGTGTGACACACCCGGATTCAGCAACAGGGCTGGGGGTGGTGCGCACGGTTCTGGGAATTCCTGGTGCCCAGTGACTCTGTCACAGAGAACCCAAGGCTCCAGCAGTGTCTGGCCAGGAGAAGGGCTCTGCGCAGAGGCAGGGAGGGCTCCAGAGGGCACGCAGCTACCAGAGTCCCTGTCCAGATGAACGAGCTAGTGTGGAGGCTGGGAGGACACAGGACGGGGGACGCAGTGTTTTGTGGCACCTGCAATTCCTGGTCAGGGAATGTGGAGGCCCAGTGGGTGTGGGTCACAGATCTGGGGTCGCTGCACAGCTCTTATGGAGGTCTGGGCAGCGCCAAGCCCAGGAGTTTAAAGTTGCTATGAGCTGTGATGTAACGGCACTCTACCCAGGACAAGAGCCCACGGCTCCAGTGTGCCAAAACCGTCTCACTCTGCCCCTAAGGGTTAAGGCTGTAAGGCAGTTCAGTCCCCTCCTTTAGCCTGCTCAGTCACTAGGTTACTTTGTCCCGCCCAATCCTTGCTCTGGGACCCTGAGGGCGGAGCTTGCCGGAGCAGTTTTTTCACACGATGGCTTCCTGCACCCAGCTCAGTGACTCAGTTTGGGGCCCCAGCCAATGCCCAAAGTTCTCCACACTCTTGCTCAAGCTCTCCCCAAGGCAGCTCAACTGAGCGCCAAGTCCAAGAACACCAAAAAAGTTCACAGGTAAGGCCTTTCCGGTTTGCAGTCTCACTGCTGCTTGTACTCATGGCTGCCAGCTTGATTAGGTCGATCAAACACATGCAGCCACTTGCCAGTTTTCCACTGTTTTTGTCCTCCTTCTGGGGTCCAGAAGTACCTTGCTGGCTCCCTGTATCCCCAAAGGGATGATTATAGGCAGATCCCACGGGCCAGAGATGTCTGGAGTCTTGTCTCCCCAGACTCGCCGTGCCCAGTTGCAGGGAAGCTGTTACTTGGTTGCCATCTTTAATCTCCTTGATGTCTTTATATTTTTAATTTTAGATATTATTGACTGAAACATGAGAATACTCATGTCCAACTCCAAATTTGTTGGCATGTTATTTCCCACACTATCAAAGTTATAACATGTTAGATTTCATTATCATAACTTACTTAAAAATCTAGTATTTCATATTAAATGGTATCACTATAAGTTTCATCAATTTATCATTTGTTTATTGATTTATTTAGAGACAGAATCTCACTCTTTCACCCTTGGTAGAGTGCTGCGGCATCATAGCTCACAGCAACCTCAAACTTTTGGGCTCAAGTGATCCTCTTGCCTCAGCTTTCCAAGTAGCTGGGACTACAGGCACTCACCATAACCCCTGACTAGTTTTTTATTAGAGACAGGGTCTTCCTTTGTTCAGGCTGGTCCTGAACTCAAGTTATCTGCCCAGTTTGGCCTCCCAGAGTGCTAGGACCACAGGGTGAGCCACCACAACTGGCCCAGTTTATCTTTTAAATGGTTTAATTTCATACTTAAGTGATTTTTTTAAAGAGGGACTCCTGTCCCTGTTGGTATAATGATTGGGGGGGTGGGGAAAAAAATTACGGGTTTGGGGGAAGTCTCCTATTGAATTTATACTTAATGGTATCTTGGCTACAATTGTATTCCTTGGTCACATTTTCTTTGTTTCAGAAGTATATAAAGATTGCTATCTAGCAAAGTTATCTAGCATTGACTGATCAATCCTAGGAAGAAGTTTACTAAGAGTTTGATTTTTCCCCCTTTTAAATAGTATGTTCTTTCTAGATTCCTTAAAAAATATCAAAGGTCTCATTATGTCAAAGCAATCAAAATTCACAGGATCTAAAATATTAGTCTGACTTGAGGATTTAACTGTTTATTCTTTTCAGAGGAAATGTCTTTATTTTATCTTCATTTTTTTCTTTTACATTTTTCATTTTCTATTTTGTGCATTATTTTAATGCTAGATGTTTGTTGGTTCTCTTGTGTTTTTTTTATTCTCTGTGTTTTAATCTCTTGCTTTTTTGTCCAAGATTTTCTTCAATGTCAGTAGTTTAATTTTTGGCAATTGTTTCTACCACTTGCTATTTCTACTTTATTTACTGTTCTAGGGATTAGGTTGTAAGATACCATTCAGTAAATTTCTTTCTGGGGCAAAGTACTCCAACTTTCATATGCGGAGTCCTGTCAGCCTTCAGGAAATCAGAAGTTAATATTCCCAAAGAAAACTATGGTAACTATCTTTACTATTGTGTTACACCTTACAAAAAAAATCTCATTTACTTTTCTTTGCTCTTTGTCTAAAAATATAAGTAATCATAGGTAAGTAAAAGGAGGAAGCAGCTTAAAATACCCATACTTTTATAAGAACGTGTTTATGTTACTTCCTATACTTCATCTTACATACAGGTAAAACTTTACTTTGGCTATCATTTCAAATCAACCATTCTGCACATTAGAGAATTATTATTTGTGTATAAATATATACACATATATGTACATGTACACACATACGGAGACAGTGCAAAAGTTTATGTGTGAGCATCCTAAACAGTTGTATTAGGAGACAAACAAAATATTAATAGAATTGTTTTTAAATAAATGAATCAAAGACTGGACACAGTGGCTCACACCTATTATTCTAGCATTCTGGGAGGCCGAGGTGGATGGACTGCCTGAGCTCATGACTTTGAGACCAGCCTGAGCCAGAGTGAAACCCCGTCTCTAAAATAGCCATGTATGTGCCAGGTGTTGTCCCAGCTACTTGGGAGGCTTAGGCAAGAGAATTGCTTGAGACCAAGAGTTGGAGGTTGCTGTGAACTGTGTCACCATGGTACCCTACTAAGGGCAACAAAGTGAGACTCTGTCTAAAATAAATAAATAAATAAATATTTAAACACTTAGGGATTTTCTATTAAAACAATTACTCAATTTACATATAATCCCAAAATGTAATATAGTACTATAACCAGTGGCAACATTATAAAGTCTAAAAAAGAACAAAGAGTTATCTTGAAGTTCAAAAATTTGGGTTCTACTCTGGACTCTGCCAGGAGCTAGCTATATCACTTTGGGAAAAATACTCAGTATACCATTTAATATTCACTTTATTTAGTTGTAAAACTGAAAGGGTTAATAGATAAGACTGTAAAAGTCCTGTTCAGTTCTTTAATTTTATGAACATGTAGGAAAATTATGGTCCTAGGTATAGTAGCCAAACTATGAGATGACCTCCCAGGGAGTCCTTCTTTCTGGTACAGGCTCTCTTATGTAGTCTGATCCCACAATAAATAGCAATGACATACAGTAACCTATCAGTATTGCATAATTATGAGATGTAACTTCTGATGCACAGCTCATAAAAGACAGTGCAGCTTTTGCCCTTGTTCTCTTGAATCACTTATTCTGGGAAGCAGCCAGATAACATGTAAAACACTTAAATTAAATTTTGGGGTAATAATTTGTAATATAGCAATAAATAGCTAATGAATCAAGCCAATGAAACAATATATATTTTGAGTAGCTTTCTTTTTAAAAAATTTAACCTGTTTTCTCAAATGGACACTGTTCAAAGAAAGGGTAAGGAATCAATAAGATATGTATTAATATTTACAGGTATATAAAATGAAGAATGTAATCCTAACTATGAAATAAAATTTCTTTATAGACATTCCTAACAGTTTGGTGTATGGATTCAATTTTATAACCTTTTCCTAAAGTTATATATTGATAACTTTATGTATTTGAGCCATATAACTCAAATACTAGTACTTGTAAACAGTATGAATTAAAAGTTTAATATGTCCTTCTAACAAGTTACTTGAGACAAAAACTTTATAGTTATTTTTGTAGGAAATGATTTTAGATTGTTTTACATTCTGAAAGTTACAATGTATTTATATGAGACTGAACTTAATACCTAAATGTGATTTACAGAAACTGTCAAGAAGGTCCTTTATACTTCAGATGATATATTTAATCTGGGTCAGAGGCCATCTTCTGACTTAAAAAATTCTAGGCTCGGCGCCTGTGGCTCAAGTGCCTAAGGCGCCAGCCACATACACCTGAGCTGGCAGGTTTGAATCCAGCCCGGGCCCACCAAACAACAATGACAGTTGCAACCAAAAAATAGCCAGGCATTGTGGCAGGTGCCTGTGGTCCCGGCTACTTGGGAGGCAGTGGCAACAGAATCGCTTGAGCCCAGGAGTTGAAGGTTGCTGTGTGCTGTTATGTCACAGCACTCTCCCCAGGGTGACAGCTTGAGGCTCTGTCTCAAAAAAAAAAAAAAAAAAAAGAATAAAAAATTCTAAAGATCAGTTGGCAAGGTATTCTCTATTTGTCTTTTTTGGTAGAAAATAAAGTGACTTACTTTGAAGCATGTTAACATTTGTCGACACAGCAAAACCTCACTTTGCTGTACTTTGATTTACTGAGCTTCATAGATAATGTGGGGTTTTTTACAAATTGAAGGTTAAGGCACAATTTTCCCCACAGAATATGCTCATTTTATGTCTTTATTTCATATTTTGATGAGTCTTTGATGAGTATTTAAAACTACTTTATTATTATTATATCTGTTATGGTGATCTGTAATTAAGTGATCTTTAATGTTAGTACTGCAATTGCTTCTTTCTTTTTTTTTTTTTTTTTTTTGAGAAAAAAAAAAGTGCGGTGGTGTCACAGTCCCTAGTAACCTCTAACTCTTGGGCTTAAGCGATTCTCTTGCCGCAGCCTCCCAAGTAGCTGGGACTACAGGCACCTACCACAATGCCCAGCTGTATTTTTTTGTTACAATTGTCATTGTTGGTTAGCTGGCCCACTCCAGCTTCAAACCCGCCAACTTTGGTGTATATGGCTGGCCACACACATACACCACTGTGCTATGGGCACTGAGCCTGCAACTGTTTTTTGATGGCCACAAACCAGGCCTACGTAAGACAGTGAACTTAATAAATGCTGTGTATGTTCTGACCAGCCACTTCCCAGTCTCTCTTCCTCTCCCTGGGCCTCCCTATTTCCTGAGACACAACAATACGGAACTTACATCAATTAACAACCTTATAATGACTTCTAAGTATTAAAGTGAAAGGAAGAGTTTTACCTCTTTCACTTTTCAAAATCTGGAAATGATAAAGTTTAGTGGTAAAGGCATGTTGAAAGCCAAGACAGGACAAAGCTAGGCCTCCTATGGCAAACAGTCAAGCACTACTCCAGTTAGCATACAAACAATAAGAAAGCAAAACAACCTACTGCTGATATGGAGAAAGTTTTAATGGTGTACAGAGAGGATCAAACCAGCCACAACATTCCCTTAAGCCAAAGCCTAATCCAGAGCAAGACCCTAACTCTCTGTTGTTACATAAGGGCAGAAGCAGGTAAGGAACCTGCAGAACTAAAGATGGAAGCTAGCAGAAGTTGGTCCGCAAGGCTTAAGCAAAGAAGCTGTCTCCAAAATATAAAAGTGTCAAACATGAAAGATCAAATGGTGATATAAAAAGCTATCGCAAATTATCTAAGCAGTCAGGCATGGTGGCTCACACCTGTAATCCCAGGACTCTGGGAGGCGAAGGCGGGTGGATCTCCTGAGCTCACAAGTTTGAGACCAGCCTGAGCTACAGCCAGACCCTCACCTCTAAAAATAGCCAGGTGTTTGTATCAGGTGCCCATAGTACCAGCTAGTAGGGAGGCTAAGGCAAGAGGATCACTTGAGCCTAAGAGTTTGAGGTTAAGACTCTGTCTCAAAAAAAAAATAAAAATAAAAAAAACCTAAACAACAAATTATCTAAAAGATATAGCTAAGATTATTCATGAAGGTGGTTACACTCAGTAACAGGTTTTCAATGTAGACAAGAAAGGCTTTTATTGAAAGATGTCATCTATGATGACTTTTCTCAGCTAAAGAAAAGTCAATATCTGGCTTCAAAGCTTCAAAGGACAGGCTGACTCTCTTGTTAGGGGCTAATGCAGCTGTTAACTTTCAGTTGAAACCAATGATCATTAATTACCATTCCAGAAATTCCTGGGTTCCTTAAGAATAATATTAAATCTATTCAGCCTGGGCTCTCAATACATGGAACAACAAAGGCTGGCTGCCAGCACATTTGTTTATAGCATGGCTTACTAAATATTTTAAGGTCATTATTGAGACCTATGGCTCAAGAAAAAAAAAAAAATCGTGTGGTGGCACCTGTAGCTCAGTGGGTAGGGTCGGCCACATACACCCAGGCTGGCGGGTTTGAACCTGCCCCAGCAGCTAAAACTACAATGACAACTGCAATAACAAAAAAAAACAACTGTGGCGTATGCTTGTAGTCCCAGCTACATGGGAGGCTGAGGCAAGAGAATCGCTTAAGCCCAAGAGTTTGAGGTTACTGTGAGCTGTGACACTATGGCACTCTATCCAGGGTGCCAGCTTGAGACTCTATCTTAAAAAAAAAAAAAAAAAAATCCTTTCAAACTATTACAGTTCCTTGACAAAGCACCTGGTCACTCAAGAGTTCTCATGAAGATGTACAAGAGTTGATGTTATTTTCACATCTGCTAACACAACAACCATTCTGTAGCACACAAATCCAGTAGTAAATTTGACTTTCAAGGCGTAATATTTAAATACATTTCATAGGGCCATAGATAACCAAGCATAGAAAGAAATTCCCCTGATGGATGTGGGCAAAGTAATTTAAAACCTTCTAAAAAGGATTCATCATTCTAGATGCCATTAAGACATTTGTGATTCACGGGATGCAGTCAAAATCAATACTAAAGTTTGGAGAAACTACAGAAAAATCTTTTGTGAAAAATGTTAATCAATGCAGCAAACTTTACTGCTATCTTATTTTAAGACATTGCCACAGCTGCACCAACTTTCAGTAACCACAACCCTGATCAATTAGTAGCCATGAACACTGAGGCTAGACCCTTTCTACCAGCAAAAAAAAAAAAAAGACTCACTGAAAGACTCAGATAATCAGAAGAATTTCTAGCAAGAGGTTTCACATTACAACCCAGGATGTACTACACTGATGCTTCTTACTCTTCTCAGCTGAGATTTATAATTCCCATAGCCGCTCTTCAATTTACTGTTTACCCCAATATTGTCTCTAATGTTATTACTGCATTCTAACCCATTATACTACTATGCGTGTACCCTAAAATTGCATTCAATGTAAGTCCATTACTAGCCCTTTCATGACTGACTGATATTTCTTACTAGCTATCTCCAATGTCTAATGCAAATCTTAATTACAAGCTATTAGAGTTCAAGGAAAGGTCAAAGTAATTTTCTTAGCATAGCCTCGTGTGCTATTAGGAATTTAGTGAGTGCATTTTAATGAAGAGAAAGAGAAAACTTACAGGCTTCGATTCTATTTCTAAGTCTAAATAAATTTTACCCTGTTAGCATAAACAGGTTGCTTAATATTTATGTAACTAACTATAAAATATGAATGATGACTGTTTCTTTTGCCCAGAATGATTATGTTAAGCAATTAATACTTGGGAGGTATCCACTTTGTGGTGATACCCAGTGTTTTCTACTATTCCAGCAGTTGGCTGTCCAATAGGAACACACAGTTACTCATGTTATTTAATGTCAGCATTTGCAGCAGCCATAGGAAGTCAGGCATTAAGGCGGGGCACAGTGGCTCATGCATCCCAGAACTTTGGGAGGCCATAGCAGGAAGAATTGTTTGAGGCCAGGTGTTCAAGATCAGCCTGGGCAACACAGAAGTACCCAGTCTCTACAAAAACCTTAAAAATTAGCTAGCTGGGCTCTACTATTCACACCTTGCAAAGTACTTAATGCAGATTCACTTTAACTATATGGCATTTATATATGGAAGAGAAAATTCAAACACAAAGTTTAAATTTTTTCAATTTAGTTACTTAAGATTTTAATATTTTTATCTATATGACACCTTTCTCTATGAATGGTACATCCTTCCCTAGAAGACTTTCTGAGTAGTGATAAAGCTTAGAGTAGGATATTGTAATTCCTGTATCTGAAAGCATGGAATAGTTTAAAAATCATATTCAGGTATAAGAGCTAAATTATGAGCAATAAAGCCCATTCTATGCTCCTATTTAACCTACTATATTATTTATCCTATTTTTTTAAAGACATAATAGATTTACTGAACATGATCATTTACCCCAATCTACTTTCTCTACTGGATATTAGATCCAAAGATTTATCTCAGGGTGAGCAGTTCCTCTAAAGAATATCTAAGTTTTCTGAATTCTAATTCATTGTGTTAACAATTTTACATAATTCTTTCCCTCTATGAGAAAAATGAAAAGAAGTATTCTAAGTTCTATGAAAGCATGTAAGATCACATGCTTTTTGGATTATTACTTACCATTAGCTAAAAATATATTTATTGAGGACCTACTAATACACAGGAATTCTTCTAAACATTAAAATCTCATTTAAAACTTAACATTACAAAATAGGCATTATTTTTGCCATTTTATTAGTGAAGAAACTGAGGATTAAAAAAATTAAGAGACTTTTTTAAAACCGCTAAGTTAGTAAGTAAGTGGTAGACTTGGGATCTTAATTCAAATCTTAGAAGCCCATGCTCCTTCCATTTCCTTAGACTATTCCTTTCTAAACATACCAGATCTCCACCCACTAAGCTCCACAGCTGCTCTAAATAAGCTGCCTCTAGGAAGCAAAGAGAAGAAAACATTAGAATAGCTGAACATATAATAAACACAAGAAGAAATCAGAATACACAAAGTAGTTTATAAAGATTTATAATAAAGTCAACAGGAACCTAAGAATAATATCAATAATTGGACTTTAATTTCAGATCATGTTTATACCCATGTGCAACATGCATAACAAACAATTCGAGAAATTACAAGAGACAAAAGCTAATAATGAGGACATTCTGGTTCATACCAACTTTTGGTTACTAAACTCCTATAAAGGACCAGCAAGTAAATAGTCTTAAGTTTTATGGCTACAAATAGCCTCTGTTACATATTTCCCTTGAATTTGTTTTTTCTCCAACCATTTAAAAATGTAAAACCATTCTTTATCCTGAAGGCCATTAAAAGAAAAACAACAACAAGGGGTAGGGGTTGGATTTGTCCCACTGTTCATCAATCCCTGTTAAACTCTCGCAAAAAAAAAAAAACCAGACAACCATCTCTAGCAAGTGAGCTATTATAAGGATCCCTAGTGAGAAGGGAGCCAAATTCAATTTAGACTTGAATAGCTTGTGATTATTCATATAAAAGCTACACTTTCTTATTTGGGTTCAACAGTTGACTGACTCCAATTATATTTTTATCTGTATTTTGAATGCTGAATTATAAATATTCATGAAAAAAATTTTGATTTTTTTTTTTGTGACAGAGTCTCGCTATATCACCCTTAGTAGAGTGCTGTGACATCACAGCTCACAGCAACCTCAAATTCTTGATCGTAGGCGATTTTCTTGCCTCAGCCTCCCAAGTAGTTGGGACTATAGGCGCTTGCTACAACGCCTGGCTACTTTTTTGTTGCAGTTGTCATTGTTGTTTAGCTGGCCTAAACTGGGTTCAAACTTGCCAGTCTTAGTGTATGTGGCCGGCGCCCTAACCACTGTCCTGCAGGTGCCGAGCCAAATACCATGTGCATGTGGGGTACCACAAGAGTGATTGCCCAGTATCTCACAGAAATCACTGGATATCTTTATAGATATTTTTTTGAAGGGAAGGGGAGAATGTGCAGTACTAGTGCACCAAGTGGTTTCTAGGGAAGAGAAACAGATGGGGAGGAACTTGTAAATTACCTGGACAGCCAGGTATTGTGTTTTGTTTTGTTTTTGAGACAGAGTCTACTATGTCGCCCTCGGTAGAGTGCCGTTGCATCACAGTTAAACGATTCTCTTGTCTCAGCCTCCCATGTGGCTGAGACTACAGGCACCTGCCACAATGCCCGGCTATTTTTCGTTGTTGTTGTAGTTGTCATTGTTGTTTAGCTGGCCGGCTTCAAACCTGGCTTCAAACCTGTCAGTCTCGGTGTAGGTAGCCGGCGCAGTAACCACTGTCCTACAGGTTGCTGAGCCAGGTATTGTTTTTTAAATGACTCTGGCCAGGTCTGCTGGCATTCAGGAAGAGGCAAGTTAAGTCAGCTGCCCCCCTTTGGTTCCCTGACTTAGTCAGTCTGGCTTTATGCAGATAGAGGAGATGCTTATCTATGCACATAGCCCCTTCCAATGCTTTCTGATTGAGAATGGCCTTTAACTGAAAATATTCTTCATGTCAAATAGTATAATAATAATAGTATAAGAGTATAATAATAGCATAATAAAATATGTCAAAAAGACATGATCCCTGTTGTGGCAATTGGTTCTAAGATGCCCCCACTGATTTCTGTCTTGCAGTATTCAAGCCCTTGGGACATGCCCTCTTCAAGTGTGAATGGGACCTATGAGTTGCTCTAATCAATAGAATATTATAAAGGTAATGGGATATGACATCCATAATTGTGTTACAAAGGACTGAAACTCCATCTTGTTAGCAGATTCTCTCCCTTGCTGGCTTTGATGAAGCAAGCCTATGAATCATCAATCATCAGTCTGGAACTGCTGAGCTCAAGTGATCCTCCTGTTTCAGCCTACAGCTGAGACTTCAGGTTGAATACCACAGTGCCTGCCTTTGACTCCTTCTTTTACTCTGAAATTTATCCAGTATCTTTCACAAAGGTTTATAATTTCCTTCTTATTTATATTATTATTAGTTTATATTGTTTGATTTAGAAACTACAGAAAATTCTACTTGACTCTATTTGATTTTTAGAATCACACAGCTATTGCTAGAAATCTTAAACATGTACTATTTCCCAAATAGTGAAAGTTAATTTACTCTAATTTTCTTTACCTGGTGGTAATTCTGATATTACATATCAAGAAACATAATTATGATTAGCAATGAGAAAGCATAATCTTACCCTTCATTCTATAATACATAGATGGTGCCTATTAAACTATCTTTGTTAGGGGGAGGGAATGAATAGAGCTTGGAATAAAGAGGAAAAGCAATTTTTCTCTACCAGATAGAGTTCCAGCTGATAGTATAAGTAAGAAGAAAATTCAACAGCCCAATTCTTCTCCCTGAGCCAAATCCAAATAATACAGACTTTCCTATTCATTACGTTAAGACAACCTACCTACAGAAGATTTTAAAAGAAACACCCCAATCCAAAACAGAGAGTACACCAGAGCAGAAGGGATCCAAATAATAAATGTATATTGTGCTGTTGTTTAATAGAGTATGCTGTAAATGTCTATTAGGTCACATCAATTAACAGTGCTATTCATGTCAACTTATCCTTACTAATTACCCGCCTGCTAGATCTATCAATTACTAGAAGAAGGGCCCTGAATTTTCTAGCTATAGTAGTAAATTTATCTATTTTTCCTTACCTTAAATATTTTGGCTGATGTATTTGACACTCTTTTGTTAAGTGTATACACGTTAAGGTTGTTATGTTTTCTTGGAGAATTTGCTCCTTTATCATTATTCAATGCTCCTTCTTTACCTCTGATAATTTTCCTTGTTAAGTATGCTTAACAGTAAATAAGGAAGGAATTTGATGGAAGAGAATACCATAATGGCCTATGGTTTAATCTACTGGACCCACACACACAATGAACAGTGTTAGTGGAAGGTTATAATTAGATGGCAGATGCTCTATACATTACAATCTATGTCACATATTCTAGAGATGTAAGTACACTTCTTACACAAGAGATGAGCAGTGATAGAGAAGATAGCCTGCGGCAGATATTCCAACCAGCCAGTGAGAACAAAGGCTTCCCTCCTTTCTAACACAAGCTTCTCAAACAAAAAGAAGACATATATGTGAAGAACTACATGAGTTTCCCTTCTACCAGTATTACTGTTCCATACTTCTGTTGCCTGAACAAATTTTTCCACAAAAAGGTTTATGTTCTGGCTGTAATCCACCTGGGCATATTACACATGACTCTGTAAAAAAAAAAAAAAAAGGTAATCCTAAATTAATTACACATTCTTTGTGGTCTGTACATTTGTAGTTTTACACCTAGCATCTAAATTCTAGAAGAAATCCTTCTGCTTTCCTGGGCAAAAAATAATAATAAAAAAAACAAACAAAAGAAGCTTATGAATAGGTCAAAAGTCACATTTGAGGTTTTTTAAACTATTCAAAAGTAAATGCCCTTTAAATAAAAAGGATTAACTTAGTGTCAATAAATCCATCTTTAGATTGTATAATTCTGAGGGATTCTGATACCCATTCAGTCTGAGCTTTACTGTTCAAGGGAATTTCTAGACAAATTTCAGTAATTTTCCAGATGTTTTCTGGAAAATTTCAGCTGCGACTAAGAGGAGATGTGGCTGGTTCAAATTCCAAGGAGCAAAAATTCTGTGAGCTGATAGAAATTTCAGATTAGTAAAGGTGAGACAAAACAAACATGAAATATAAAAGGTCTAAGAAAGTTATGTTTTCTAAGTTTTTAAAAGAAAACCTACTACCCAATGTGCTAGCAATTAACAAGAAAGACAAATTTTGAGAAAATGGCTCAGTGCCTGTAGCTCGGTGGTTAGGGTATTGGCCACATACACCGAGGCTGGCAGGTTCGAGCCCAGCCCAGGCCTGCTAAATAAACGACAACTGCAACAAAAAAAAAACAGCCAGGCATTGTGGCAGGCACCTGTAGTCCCAGCTACTTGGGAGGCTGAGGCAGGAGAATTGCTTAAGCCCAAGAGTTTGAGGTTGCTGTGAGCTGTGACACTACAGCATTCTGCCAAGGGTGACATAGTGAGACTCTGTCTCAAAAAAAAAGAAAAAAAGAAAGAAATTTTGAGAAAATACAAATGTTAAGCATGTAGAAAACCTAAATACCAAAGCCAACAGATTCAATCATTAATTTTAGTCTAAATGTACATTACTGCATGTCTAGATCAATACTGTAAGAGACTACTGTTTCCCAAATAATCTCTTATCTCCAGTCAGGGACATACCCCAAATCCATATGAAAATCTAAATCTTCCCTAACATTTTCACTGTGTCATTCTTCTGATAAAAACAACTATGATCCCTATTACCTCTCAATCAGGTATGCTTAAAACCACCAAGATTTGATCTGATCCAATCTACCCAATCTTGCTCCTGGTTGTGATGAGGCTTGTAGGAAAAATATAGCTATAAATTCTTTGTAGTTCCTCCAACCAAGAGGTGAAGTCTATTTCTTCCATCTTTGAATATGGGTAGGTCTTTCAATTTCCTAAGACCAACAGAACATGGTAGAATGATGTTGTGTGTTACTTCTGATGCTCAGTCTCAAGAGGTCTTGCAATTCCCGCTCTTGCCCTCTTGGAACACTGTATATAAGAAATTTGGGCTATCCTGCCAGTAAGGAAACATGAAGGGAATTAGCTGATGGTCTCAAGGTAAGTGAGGTTACCTTGGACTGCCCAACCACAATTAAGCCACCAAATGACTATTAGCCACAAAAGTAACCCTACATAAAATTTTTTTTAAAAGCCTAGCTGATGCCAGCCTAAATTAAAAAATCAAGAGTAAGTAAAGATTGTTGCTTTAAACCTCTATATTTTTACATCATCCTATATTATATCAAAGTATATCATACCATGTTATATTACAAATATAATTTTGTTTTATAACCCCAATTTTAAAAAAGAATTGAATAATAAGAAATAATTCAATTTTAAAAATAGACAACAGGCTGGGCACAGTGGCTCATGCCTGTAATTCTAACACTCTGGGAGGCCAAAGTGGGTGGACTGCCTAACCTCAGGAGTTCCAGATTAGCCTAACAAGAGCAAGATCCTGTTTCTAGAAAACAGCTGGGCACTGTGGCAGCTGCCTGTAGTCCCAGGTACTTCGGAGGCTGCAGCAAGAGAATCACTTGAACCCCAGAGTTGGAGGTTACTCTGAGCTATAATGCCCTATTAACCTCTAATGCGGGCAAACAAAAACGTAAGTCTCTGTATTAATAAAAAAAAAAAAAAAAAAAAAAAAAGCTGACTGGGCACAGTGGTGGCTCACATCTATAATCCTAGCACTCTGGGAGACCAAGGCAGGTGGATTACTTAAGCTCATGGGTTCGAGACCAATCTGAGCAAAAGCAAGACCCCATCTCTACTAAAAATAGAAAAACTAAGAGGATAGCTTGAGCTCAAGAGTTGGGGGTTTCTTGAGCTACAATGCCACTCTACCCAGGGCAACAGCTTGAGACTCTGCCTCAAAAAAAAAAAAAAAAAAAAAACCTAAACATCATTAATTATTAAAATATTCTAAAAATGCAAATTAAAACCTCAAGGAGATACTACTACATATTTATTAGAATAGCTAAAACAAAATAACTGCCAATAGCAAGTAGTATTGGTATTTATTTACCCAAGAGAAACAAAACTTAATGTTTACATAAAATCTTATAAGCCAAAAGTTAATAAATAGTGCCTTTCTTCTTAACTGCACTCAAATGGAAACAATCCAACATTCATCAACAGGTACATGGATTTTCCTATAGTTTCCTATAGTTTGAATGTCACCATAAAAATTCATGTTAAAATTTGATTCCTGGCAGGGTACGGCAGCTCACGCACTAGGACGCAGAGGCTGAGTCAGAAGGATAGCTTGAGTTCCGGGTTTTGAAGTTGTAGTGATTTTATGATGACACCACTGCACTGTCCTATACTCCAGCTGGGGGAAACAGAACAAGACTGTCTAAAAAAAATAACCCAAAAACTGATCCCCAACTTGGTAGCGGTGTTTGGGTCACAGGGGCAGATTCTTCATGAATAAATTAATGCCATCCCTCAGGGCTGAGTGAGTTCCCACTCTCCTGGTAATTGATTAGTTCTAACTCTTTGCTCATACCCATTACCCTTCTGACTTAGGCCATAAGCAGAAGCAGCCTGAGGCCCACACCAGATGCAGGTGACCAATGTAGAATTTTTCAACAACCAGGATCATGAACCAAATAAATCTTTCCTCTATAAATATTCCAGTCTCAAGTAGTGTTACAGAACACTAAAGAGACTAAAAAACCTCTATCCAATGGAATAGCACTCAACATTAAAAAGGAGTAAAACTACTACTCAGCAATAAAAACAAGTAAACTACCAATACACACAATAACATTGATGAATATCAAATACACTTTGTTAAATTTAAAAAGCCAGAATCAAATGGCCACATACTACAGAACTCCATTTACATGACATTCAGGGACAGGAAAAAAGCAGGACAGAAAACCGATAGTAGGTGCCAGGGTCAGGAGATTGGGGACAGAATTTGACTAGAAGAGGGCAAAATAGAACTTGGGAAGAAAATAAAATTCTTCTGTAATATGATTGTGGCAATGATTATACACCGTATTTGCCAAAACTCATAGATGTCTAGGCTAAAAAAAGTGAATTTTATTATATGGAAATTATTTATCACTAAGTCAGATTTACACACACACACAGAACAACCTCCCCTCCCATACATGGTGCTTGTACATTTGCATCCCTCAAAGAAATAATTTTAAAATTATTTTCCTAAATATGTAATATTATCAATAAAAATTAGCAAAATTTAACCAGAACTTTGATTAACTGCTTTTAACATTATTGTTCCGATCACTGACAGTTTTCTAATCTATAAAACAGGGGTAATAATTCCTATCTTAAAGACCTATAAGAACTACAGAGCACTTGGAGCCAGGCACAGTGACATAAGCCTAACGTCTCAGTTACTCAGGAGGCTAAAGAAAGAGAATCACATGAGCCCAGGAAGAGTCCAGCCTGAACAACACAGCAAGCCTCTCATTTCTAAAACAAATAAGTTAAACTAAAAACCTTAAAGTACTTCATATTTGTGTCTGACCCTATAGTAAATTATCAATACAAGCTTTAATTACATTATTTATATGAACTCATCCATGATTTGTGAAATGAAATCAATCTAAGAGCTCAGAGGACATTTTGTAGTAATAGAGCAGTGGTTCTCAACCTTCCTAATGCCACGGCCCTTTAATACAGTTCCCGTGGGTCACAACTCATAGGCTGAGAATCACTGTAATAGAGGGAAAGTGGGGTTCAAGGTCCTTACTCTGCCAAAAATATTACTGTCCTGAATCTACAGTTTCAGGCTTCTGGGTTGCTTTCCAACTCAAATCCATATATCCTACCTCAAATAAATCTAGTTTTACAGACATGTGAATTAATTCTTTATAGTCTGACTTATGAACCTATTTTCCTATAAGAAAATGACATAGCAAATTGAGTATAAGCTGAGGTGTGAAGGCTCACTCCTATAATCTTAGCACTTTGGAAGACAGAGACAATAGAACAGTTTGACACTAGTTCAAAACAGCTTGAGCAACATGGTGAGACCCCATGTCAAAAAAACAACAGAAAAATGAGCTATGCAGGAGGATTGCTTGAACCCAGCAGTTTGAGGTTACAGTGAACTATGATGATGACACTGCACTTTAGCTCCAGCAACAGGGCAAGACCCAGGCTCAAAAAATAAAACAAAATAAAAATTACAATATGTTGAATATAAAATATTAGTTAAATTACAACAAGGAAAAAAATTCCAATGCTAGTAGAATTGCCAATGCTTTTCCTTTCATATCAAGGGCTTTAAAATAAAATCCCTTTGGATGAAACACAAATGGTCCCACCAGTAAAGTCAATAGAGAGGCCTAAGAGGGTTTTCTTCCCTAATGAGAGAAAATACCTATTTATTTTCCTGAAATTTTATGCCTTTATATAAAAATGACTTTATTTGTTTAGTCTGTGTTTTGGGATTGTATTTACATGATGTGTGTATGATAGCATGACTTATTAAGCTGTTCAGCCCTTAGAAGCTACCTCTATATTTAAACATAGTAGTTGAAAATTTAATTTCAACATCTAAGAATATAAAGAAAATGACTTTAGAGAACTAAAGATTATTTTACAGAAGGAACAACCCATGTTAAAGTCAAGCTTTCCCTTCATGCAACCAAAACAAGATTCATGGCAGTCAGAAATTTTAAAATGCAAATAGCCAGGGACAGTGGCTCACACATGTAATCCTCGCACTCTAGGAGGCCAAGGTGGGTGGATCACTTAGGCTCAGGAGTTCAAGATCAGCCTGAGCAAGAGCCAGACCCCATCTCTACTAAAAAAAAAAAAAAAAGAAATAATAATAATAATAGAAAAACTAGCTGGATGTTGTGGCAGACACCTGTAGTACCAGCTACTACAAAGGCTGAAGCAAGAGGACTGTTCAAGCCCAAGAGTTTGAGGTTGCTGTGAGTTTTGATGCCACAGCACTCTACCCAGAGTGCCACAGTGACAGAGTGAGGCTCTGGCTTTAATTAATTAATTAATTAAATGGGCAGGTAGCAGTACTGAAGATGGAACTAGAAGTGCACATTTGTTTATGAGCCTCAATTATTTTTTAAGATTTTAAAAAAATTTTTAGAAGCAAATTTCCCATGATGTAGAGTAAGCTTTTACTACAATCAAAGCAAACTCCAAAACCAATTAGAGTAGTGGCTATTCTTGGTGATCTCCTACCTGAGACTTTTAGTTGAGCTTTTTTGGGTAATTGTTGTATCTGTTTTCTCCTCAGGGAGTCAATAAAATTCATGAGAGCTTAGGTATTACAGTCATACTGCTGAGATTCAAAGTAGGCTCTATCACTTGAGAAAAGTGACACTGGGCAAATTAAACTACTTGATATCCCTAAAATTCTTCATCTGTAAAATGGTTATGAGAATGGTAGTATGATCTTATAAAGATACTGTGGAATTCAATGAGATGATCCAGGAAAAGTCCTCAGCACAGTATCCGGCATATGGCAATAAATGATAGCTATTTTAAATTATCAATCTTTGGTTCCCATAAAAAATTAATGAATAGGGAGGCACCTGTGGCTCAAAGGAGTAGGGCATATACGTAAGGTGGTGGGTTCAAACCCAGCCCCAGCCAAAAACTGCAAAAAAAAAAAAAAAAAAAGAATTAGACTCCACTGAAAGATGACCTCCTCTGTGATCCTCCTTGATTACTCCAAGCAGGAAATAAAATGATATACAAATTCAAGAAGTTCTCTGTCCATTTTCCAATGCCTGACTATTCACTGTCTTGCTGAATGGTACTACTACAAATGACAGGGATAACATTTCATTCATTTTCTTTATTTTTTTTTATAAGACACAGAGTCTCACTTTGTCACCCTCAGTAGAGTGCCAAAGCATCACAGCTCACAGCAACCTCCAGCTCTTGGGCTTAGGTGATTCTCTTGCCTCAGCCTCCCAAGTAGCTGCAACTACAGGCACCCACCACAATACCCAGCTATTTTTTATTGCAGTTGGGCCAGGGCCAGGTTCGAACCCACTACCCTCAGTCTATGGGGTCGGTGCCCTATTCACTAAGCCACAGGAGCCACCCTGTTTCATTCATTTTTGTCTTAACTCCTAGTGCTGTCTTTCATAGGACATAAAAAGACACAAAGTACTACCCTGTTTCCCCGAAAATAAGACGTCCTCCGAAAATAAGACCTACTTACAAGGAAAGATAAGACGTCACCTGAAAATAAGACCTAGCGCATCTTTGGGAGCAAACCTTAATATAAGACACTGTCTTATTTTCGGGGAAACAGGGTAGTATAGTGAAGAAAAAAGTTATAGAACTAGACAAAAGGAAATATTTGAGTTCTAAGGCAAGAGTAGGGGGCAGTGGTGGTGGGAAATGGCAGAACCTTACCATAGGCTATACCTTCAAGAGTAAATAACACTGCCAACTACTTTCTTCCTTCACAGAATGTTCCTTCGTTTCCATAACATAGCCCTCTCCTGTTATTCTTCCCACAATTAGATATTTCCACTTCCACTACTCAATTTATTTGTTTTTCAAAAAGAAATGAACTTGACTCACAAGTCATCAATTTAAGCCTCAACCTCTATGTTCAGAGACGGCAAGAATTAATTATCTGATCATTTTCAAATATAAAGTAAAGGAATTAGAAGATACTAGGTAACTTTTAAACTTAATCACTTTAAAAATATATAACTAATACTATGTTTACTTGCACTCTGAAAAGTGGGGACTTTGGTTTGTCAAACAGTTGATACCTTCGAACAGGTATGTCACATTTTATATACTAAAAGTAGCAATGATAGTAATTTTCCACATATCCATTTATTTTATTTAGTGATGAATTTCTGTTTCTTTGTTGTAGTAAGTTATAGTTAGATTAATTCAGTCTCCCAATTATTGCCTTTGTTATAGTTTATATAGTAAAATTTATGACATACACTAATTTAAATCATACAAAGTACAGATTTATCAAAAGTGTCAAAATGAAGAAGATAATTGTGAGTAAAAAGTCAGCTCATAAATTAAATGGCATCGTTTTTTTTTATGTTTAAATTCACATGCAACATAAGAATGCCGCCACGATGAAGAAATTCTCTGTATTTAATATACAGATAAAAAAATACCCTAGGATATTTAAACTTCTGCGAAGAGAGCAGTTTATGGAAATTTTTCAATAGCTGAATAAAGCCCTACACCAAAAAATGAAGTACAATATTTCATCATTCTCCCCTCAGTATCCTAGAACCTACCGGAGAGATTCCGCCATTCGCCTTAAGTCTTCATTCTGCTGTTTTAAGCGTTCCAGCTTTGCCAGAATCTTGGACAGTTCTCGGCTAGAGTGATCAGGGTGATCATTATCTCGTACCAAGTGACCACCTATATAAAATAGCAAAGTCCCCCAGGCAAAAAGAATGAGCATAATCCAACGCCAGGAACCAGTCCATGGCCGCATTTTCAGATTTTCAACTCACTCCCCTGGTTTCCTGGAGCTCAAAGAATTGAAAACATCGTAACGCTGTTTCTAGTTAGTGCCCAGGTGAACAGACTTCTGTTGGTGAACAAATGAAGCTTCAAATTATTCTGATCGTACTGTGGCAAATCTTTCAAAGAGATCCTTTTGGTGATATGAGTAGGAAGCTTTACTGTCCTGGGCTTCATGGACTCTACATGCTGTGGAAAAGAGTAAGAAATGCATTTAAGTTATTTAAGACATGTAAAATTGCATATACTGACATTTATGAAGTTAAAGGAACCACATTGGTGTTGACTGGCCAACATGCTAGAAGATAAACTAATAGCTTAATAACAAATAAAAACTTTAAGTCTGCACACTAAATTAACCACATACATTAGTGTTCTACCAGAAAACTGATTAATTAGCTCTAAACCTAAAAGTTCCCTAACCACAACCATCACTTCTCCTTTTTTTTTTTTTTTTTTTTTGAGACAGAGCCTCAAGCTGTTGCCCTGGGTAGAGTACTGTAGCATCATAGCTCACAGCAACCTCCAACTCCTGGGCTCAAGCAATTCTCTTGCCTCAGCCTCCCAAGTACCTGGGACTACAGGTGCCCACCGTATCATCCGGCCATTTTTTGGTTGTAGCTGTTATTGTTGTTTGGCAGGCCTGGGCTAGATTCAAACCCACCAGCTCTGGTGTATGTGGCTGGCACCTTAGCTGCTTGAGCTACAGGCGCCAAACCCACTTCTTCTTTTTACGTCATCATGCAATAGCTCAGGGGTGGCGAACAAGTTCGACTACGCGCTCGGAGATCGCTCCTCAGAGGTCGCTCCTCAGAAGCAGCATAACAAAATCCAAACTTGGCAAAGAGCCACAGTATACAAAATAATGATAAGAGGCAAAGAGCCGAAATTCA
>CAUYPK010114611.1:0-23773 GCA_963574355.1 Loris lydekkerianus
GCAGCTAGAGCCGCATGCGGCTCCCGGCCAAAATGAATTTCGGCTCTTTGCCTCTTATCATTATTTTGTATACTGTGGCTCTTTGCCAAGTTTGGATTTTGTTATGCTGCTTCTGAGGAGGGACCTCTGAGGAGTGATCTCTGAGCACATAGTCGAACTTGTTCGCCACCCCTGCTCTGGACAGAAGCTTGGCTTGGTTAAGAAGACAGAGAGCTGAGCTGAGGAGAATCAGGTGTGTGGAATTCACAGAGCAGCATTAGAAGGAACATGTGCCTAGAGACAGCCCCTAAGTTTTTCAGATTTTGATTAAACACCCCTCACATCCTCAACTGAGTACTGATCCTGCACAAGAAGAAACTCTCTGAGGAGGGGAACAAGTAGCCAGAAAGTAGGAGGCTAGAAATAATTTGTGTTCCCACCATGCAGAATGAAAAGACTTCTAAAATCTGTGTAAAATCCTCAGAAGAGGATTGCCAAAAGAATGTTACTTACGGTGGCACCTGTGGCTCAGTGGCACCCGTGGCACCAGCCCCACATACTGAGGGTGGTGGGTTCGAACCCGACCCTGGACAAACTGCAGCAAAAAATAGTCAGGTGGTTGTGGCAGGTGCCTTTAGTCCCAGCTACTCGGGAGACTGTGGCAAGAGAATCACCTACACTCAGGAGTTGGAGGTTGGTCTGAGCTGTGATGCCGCAGCACTCTCCTGACAGCGATAAAGTGAGACTTAGTCTCTAAAAAAAAAAAAGGAATGTTACTAAATTAGCCCTAGACAAATGTGAAGAGCAGGCTGTGAGACCGCAGGGCCCTACAACCTGGGGAACATTCAGAGAATGAACCCCCAACTGCTTCGCCTCTGTTCCCAAAACAGCCATTTTCCTTTCTTCCTGCTCCCTGTGCCAGAAGTCACTTAGCTCTTTCTTTGTCTATTTAACTAAGCAGAGATCCTTGAGATCTCTCCTTCTTTCTCCTTGTCATATGCTAATGAAGTTGAGTAGAAACCACTAAGTCACATAGTTCTTCCTTTGTTTTGTTAACTATGCAGAGATCCTCCTGACCTCTCCTTTCTTACTTCTTGTCATATGTTAAAGAATTTGAGTAGAAACTATTAACAAGATGATTTGTCTCTATTCGAGTTATTTACAGTTTTCAATCATATTGTAAAACCAAAAATATGTCTTTTGTTTATGCTACTTCCCTACAGAGAAACCTGTACAGATACTATAAAATAAAGCTGATTTTGTGCTTTGGTGCTGGCTGCAGCCATCAACTCCATCAGACCTCCCAATCCCATCTTTTGTTTTCGTGTCTTCTCTTCTGCTACATTTTCCTCAGTCCCCACCAATTCCACTCTGGTTTGCTCCCCCCCCTTCACTCCACTGGTTCGCAACAGACAAAAGATTGTTCTAGACTGTCCCAACCAAGCAAAAGCAAGCCTTGAAAGGATTTAACTGGTTATTAGTAACTGCATCACAGAACTGAGTCTAGCACTATTTAAAGAAATACAACAAAACCCAGCACCCAACATCATTTACAATGGCCAATAAGGGCCAAAATCTGATCAAACTTTACCAGGCACAAAAGGAACAGGGAAATAGGATCCATAACTAGAAGTTAAATTAATTATAAAGAACAGACTCAGAAATGACAGAGATAATGGAATTATTTCCATTAATTAACATCTATGATGTTTTTTGTTTGTTTGGGGTTTTTTTTGCAGTTTTCGGCCAGGGCCAGGTTTGAACCCACCACCTCTGGTATATGGGGCCGGCTCCCTACTCCTTTGAGCCACAGGCACCACCTGACCTATGATGTTTCTTATGCTCAAGAATGGAAAGGAAACCAGGAGCACAGACACTAGGGAGGAAAAGGAAGATACAAAACAACTCATACAAAACTTAGAAATAAGAAATACAACATCTGAAGTGAAAACACTGCATGAATATAAAGGAGACAGTTGCAACAATTTTTCAGTGTATCATTTTAACCATTAATTAAAAGTCATTGAACCATCTTTGTTCATAAAGACAATGGCTCTCAATGTCTCAACAAACAAAACAGAAAAGCACATCATTAGTGGTATTTTTAAGCTGGATGGTCCAGGGCATCACTGTGCCATGAAACCTTAGCCTGCTCCAATTTCACAGACATTGATGCTACATAGGATGGAGGCATATTTGACTGTGTGTGTCAGAATCCATGAGTTTAATTAAAGTTATGATGTGAACAAAGAGTGTCCATTAGACAAGAAGAATTTCATCTTGGCAATTGATATTTGCATCAATTTGCTTAATTAGATCGGTACTTTTAAAACAATTTGTAAAGCATAGGATTAAAGGGCTGAATTTCAAAGGATTTAGCAGAAGCCACAATCATGGTTTCAAACAAATCATCTGCAAGAAATTGTAGGCTGAAAATAGCAATTAGCAGCCCACAGAAAAAAATTTTAATGGAGACCATTTCTATCAATTGAATAACCATGTATAATATGGCTTGGCTTGAATCACTGATAACTTAACCTTCACCAAATTTTTCAAAATGGAAGCAAACTGTTCCTCTTGTTTATTTCAGAACTAGACTTTAATTAAAAATTAATCCCAGGTGCAAAAATATTCTGTATCATTTTGGATCAGAGGAGGCGGGGTTAGGGGAGATCAGTCTTCGGCTCACCTCTCCATCCTCACATTTTAAAAAGTAAATGCAGGGGTGGCACTGTGGCTCAGTGGGTAGGATGCTGGCCCCATATACCAAGGGTGGTGGGTTCAAACCCAGCCATGGCCAGCTAAAACAGCAGTGGCAACAGCAACAATAACAAACACAAACAAACAAACAAACGGACACTGTGGCCAGTGTGTATAGTCCCCCCAGCTACTCAGGAGGCTGAGGCAAGAAAATCGCTTAGGCCCAGGAGTTGGGACATTGCTGTGAGCTGTGACAGCACAGCACTCTACTGAGGATGACAGCATAAGACTCTGTCTCAAATAAATAAAAGAAAAGAAAAAAAGAAAAAGTAAATGTGGTGCCTGGATATACGGAGTCAGTCTATAGCCACAGCCTTAGAAAATCTACTTTAAGTTAACACATTGACTGCCACACCAGAAAAAAATTATTTTTCCTTGGGGCTACAGGGTTTGATTAGTTTAAGATAGCTCAAGAGACCTGAATTATACATGCTTCATGAAGCACTGGGCTCAAAACTAGCATAAGTTAAATACAACTCTACACAGCAGTTCATGGGCTAAAGTTATAATTCAAAAGTCCAGTGAAAATGTATTTTGTTTATTCCAAAACAAATGGCTTCATCAGGAGCCCTGTCCATTCTTCTTTAAAAAGAAAATAAATAGTTCAGAGAAAAATAATTCCAAGGAGAAGATAAGTCTTTTCTAGCTTAAGATAAGGGATATTTTCTCATTTATGCCAAAACTTGTTACAGGAGCCTCTTACCCAAACTTTCTCCTAATTAATCCTCCATAGTTTTGTTAATTTTTTTATTATCCTTCATGTTTCTAGGTTCCTGAAAGTCTCCACAAACCTGATTTCTCTTCTGATTCAGACAGAATGAAGGTATTAAGTAAATTATGATGCACCTCCATTGCTAAAAATAATGGACATACCCCCATTATTTCCTACTGTCATCTCTGGTCACTGTTCCCTGGTTTAGAGATCTATGTAGTAATAATTCTAGACACGGATACAGAAATCCTGCAAGTGTAAAGCATAAAATGGAGTAATGATTAGCCTAACGAGGAATCTCAAATCAAAACTGAAATCTCAACCGTCTCCCAAAGAGAACTGGATTTAGGATTTACAGATGCCCACCATTTTCCAAAGCTATTAATTGGACTATTGGAGAATATTGTTTATGTCTAAGCAATTTTACTAGCATAAAAGCCCTGGGTAGGTTTCTCTTGGTGGTATCTTTTGATGGGGGGGAGGGGTGGAGGCGGAATTAGGTTAGGGGTGGGGCGCACGGTAACCAAGACCCTTTTTCATTGCAGGTGAAAACTCTGCCCTGTGGCTGCTTTGTTGGTTTTAACAGGGACTTAGGGAACATGTACTATGAGTCATTTTGAATCCAATTTTCCAGGCAAATGAATATGAGGTGCATTTGCATTTATTAACTGCATCAAAACGGCAGACAGTAAAAGGCATTTGAGACCATATTTTAAACTATGTGTACATTTTACATATTATCAGAACATTGCCCCTCAAATGATCAATGGATAGGCACTTTCACCTTAATAGGCCCAGTTCTCTACCTCCGGATCCACACACGACTGCCATTTCAAATCTGCTCCTCCCAGTTTCCCTTCCAGGAAGTCCGCGTCCATCCTACCCTGTCCCCTGACCCTCATGTCCAGCGGGTGGGCGAATCCTGCCCTGCAGGTCCCTTCAGTCTGCACACAGACGCTCCAGCGGCTGTCCAGTGGGGCCTGTGGCTGTCCCCGCCACCTGTGCTGGCTGTGTCCCTGGCTTATATCCCAGTCCCTCTGGCCTCCAAGGTTGGGCACACACTGCCCAGAGCTCTCCGGCAGGTCTCGGTTCAGACGCCACATGCTCAGCAATGCCACATGCAGGTCCCCAGGTAGGGGTCGCTGTCATTGCCCCATGGGCTGGGCTTGCTCTACAGCGCCTCCCCGCGGGGACTCTGTGCTCCTTTGCTCCTTGATCCGTCTTCCTGCTCCCTCCGTCACGGAAGCCCCGCCCCCCCTCTCCCTCCGTCACGGAAGCCCCGCCCCCCTCTCTCCCTCCGTCACGGAAGCCCCGCCCCCCTCCGTCACAGAAGCCCCGCCCCCCCCCTAGCCCAACCTCTTAAACCCAGCCGGCGCTTGGTAGCTGCTCAATTACATCTGCTGAAAGAAAACTGCTGTTGTGCTTGTGTTCATTGGATAAAGAGAGTGTGTCCTGAGCACGCATCCAGGACACGAGGCTTGGGCCAACTTTTTCACTGTGTATTTTCACACCTGGTCTGAACGGGCCTCCACTAGATCTATCTGTTTAAGCATCCAAAACACACTCAGAGTGGGCAGCTTCACAAAGTGATACCCAAATCTCATTCTAAATTCTAGATTTAGATGCCTGACTGGTACCTCCCACTACAGGAGCTAGTACATCCAATGCACTCCTGCCCTGTACTCAGGCATTTTGATCACACTGGATTCTCAGAGGGGAGACAGTTCTGTTTCCCAAAGCACGTGTACATGACATTAGTTCTTGGGAGCTTTAAGGGGCCTTTGTGTAAAAAGAGAGAGAAAGAGAGACACCCATGATCTGTTAAGTTTGGGAAGTGAATGATCAATTATTCTTCATTGCAGACTTCTCAGTGCCTTGCCTTGACAATGTGTCACGGAAATAGATCCTTGAGGAGTTTCTCCAATGACTACTGTTCCCTAGAACCTGCTTACAAATGCTGGATAGAGGCACTAGATCAGAAGACCAGCAGGGGCAGATTGAACAGAACCAAAGACTTCAGCCCTCGCATCCGGCACATTCTCACACCTGCCCCTGTAATTTCAAACAGAAATTCACTGAGGAACTCAGAACGAGGCCTTGGCCCCTTCCCATCTTCAGTAACTACTGTGCAGTGCTATTTTGTAAATTCATTCCATAAATAGGTATTGGTGCAGGCACTGAGCAACCTAGGTCACAACCTCCCCACCCCTCCTGGTGCCTACCTCCTAGTGGGCCTGGCATCCCTGAGTAAGCTAAAGAGGGGAATATTCAATACATGAGGCCTGGTGCCTGCTAAGGAGATGGGTGTGCGTGTGTGAGATGTGGGTGTGAGGGTCTGGGCTGTGTGGGTATGTTTGTTTGTGGTGTCACTTTAGGGTATATGGGTGTGGTGTGGATGTGTGGTATATTGTGTGTTGTATGTGAGGTGCACATGGTATACGTTTATATGTTTATGTGTTGTGTGTATGGCGTGGTATGTGTTGTGTGTGGGGTGTGTGGTGTGTGTGGTGTATGTGGTATGTGTTGAGCAGGTGTATGTGTGTGGTATGTGTTGTGTGTGGTGTTTGTATGGTGTGTGTGTTGTGTGGTATGTGTGGGATGTATGTGTGTGTTGTGTGTGTGGCGTGGTGTGTGTGTTGTGTTGAGCAGTGTGTATGTGTGTGCTGTGTGTGGTGTGTGTTGAGCAGTGTGTATGTGTGTTGTGTTGTGTGTTGTGTGTGGTGTGTGTGGTGTGTTGAGCAGTGTGTGTATGTTGTGTGTTGTGTGTGGTGTGTGTGGTGTGTGTTGAGCAGTGTGTGTTGTGTGTGGTGTGTATGGTGTGTGTTGAGTAGTGTGTGTGTGTGTTGTGTATGGTGTGTGTGGTGTGTGTTGTGTGTTGTGTGTGGTGTGTGTGGTGTGTGTTGAGCAGTGTGTGTGTGTTGTGTGTTGTGTGTGGTGTGTGTGGTGTGTGTTGAGCAGTGTGTGTTGTGTGTGGTGTGTGTGGTGTGTGTTGAGCAGTGTGTGTGTGTGTTGTGTGTTGTGTGTGGTGTTATGGTGTGTGTTGAGCAGTGTGTGTTGTGTGTTGTGTATGGTGTGTGTGGTGTGTGTTGAGCAGTGTGTGTGTGTGGTGTGTGTTGAGCAGTGTGTATGTGTGTTGTGTGTGTGGTGTGTGGTGTGTGTTGAGCAGTGTGTGTTGTGTGTGTGGTGTGTTGTGTGTGTGTGTGTGGTGTGTGGTATGTGTGTGGTGTGCGTGTGTGTTACGTGTGGTGTGCAGCTGTACAGCCCTGCCCAGGGAGGCCCCAGGGGAAGGCCCTGAACCTGGAGCCCCAGGCGGGGACCCGCAGGAGGAACCGCTCAGGTTCCAGGGTCTCTGGGCAGCGGAGTGAGCTGTGTGAGGAGTGCTGGATGGGGCAAGAGCCAGAGGGTGAAGAGAGGGGTGGTCCCGGGGACCCCCGAGCATCCCGGGGCCAGCCCTGAAAGGCTAACCAAGCGACGTGGCCGCGACCCCCATTTCCCCGGAGGTGCAGGGTGTCCTGTGGCCCCTCCGCGGGCAGCTCCGGATGGGGGTCTGGGGCGGACGAGGGCAGCACAGACGGAAGGCGACCAGGCCTGCATGCTGGAGGGCACAGCCTGGCCGCGGACAAATCACACCCCAACCCTGGGCCTAAGAAACCCGAGGAATGAAATTGCCATTTACTGATAGAACACGGGAAGGACAGAAGAGGGACGGATTGTGGAGGGAACCGCAGGATAGCAGAGCTCAGCCCGGGGCATGCGAGCGGGAAGCTACCTCCCTGTCATCCAAATAGGAACGTCAAGTCAGGAAACAGAAAACCAGTGCTGCCTGCGTCTGCCCCGTCGCGGGTCACGGTCACGGTCACCACACACAAGGAAAGGCGTCCAGACCCAGACCCTCCAGTGTCCTGCCAGGCTGGGCTGCGCGGAGGGCAGAGAAGGAGAGGGCGGGGAGGGAGGGTATCGGGGATGTCACCCGATGTACACACAGAGTACAAATTCAAATTTCAAAACAACTCAGAGTACATTACAAATGTCCTACCAGAAAAACAAATGAGGTGATGATCACGTTAATTAGTTTTATTTAAGCATTTCACAATGGATATCAAATCATCTCATTATACACATAAATGGTTATGGTTATGATTTAATAAAAATTAAGTTTAAAAAAAAATGACAGACAGGATTTCATTTGAGAACAAGGCCCTGGGGACAATGTGGAGGGAGAGGAGGGACCTTTCTCTGTGGGTGGCCATGTTTCTACGCTAACAACAGGGAGTTGAAATACACTCAGATTACACTGAAGAGCATCATTTTAACAGCCCGTTTTATCTCTTTCATCCCACCAAGAGTCCTCCCTGTTTAGTACTTCTTGTCATTCCAGACAATAACAAATTGCCCCAAATTAGCAAAGGAACAAAAATGCCAGTGATTGTCGTGGTGCCTCAGTGAGATCACCTCTCACAGTAATCTAAGTCCTTCCTGTCCTGCTGTACTTACACGTCCACCGTGCTCCTGAAAATCAGCCTGGGTCAGAATGAAAAGGCACCTTTTAATAAATTAATTTGACTTGCCAAAATTTGATTTGCATCCTACTATATCTAGGGATAAATGGCTCTACCAGGAGAATCTACCTACCAGAAAATTATCTTCCTTATTCTTCCTTAAGGAGGAGACAGAGAGGAGACAGCAGACCTTACCAAGAATGCCATGATGAATTCTGTCCTTAAAATAAAAATTAAAATCTAAATGTTTAATCCCAGATGAGTTTGCTCCTCTTATACATATAACAAGGCTTTCCTAAGAAACATAGTACTATTTCACTACAACGCATCATGGTCTTAAGAATGGGTAATAATGAAAATGTATTAAAGAAATCAATAATTATTCATTTTAGGATTATAAAAATGTAACCAAAAACTCTATGCCTAAAGAGCAATAATTTATGATTTAAAAAATTGAAGTTTAACAAAAAACTTTTAATGTCCTTACTTAAATCACAGAACAGCCTTCAACTTAAATGTGTAGATTCACAATGCAATTTTATAAATATTAATTTATTTTGTCCTAAAAATAAATTTGTGAAGAAGTAATTTTTCCCTTAATTTATTTCCCCAAAGATTTAATTCCCTGAAAGAGCTGAAAACAAATTATATTTCACGAATGTCAAAATGTCAAGAATGAAGAGCCACAGCCTGGCCGAGAGCCAGGGCAAATCCACCTGGCAAAGGAGACTTGTGGAAATACACTAGGATCGGCTCAGCACCTGTGGCTCAAGTGGCTAAGGCGCCAGCCACATACACCTGAGCTGGTGGGTTCGAATCCAGCCTGGGCCTACCAAACAACAATGATGGCTGCAACCAAAAAATAGCTGGGTGTTGTGGCAGGCACCTGTGGTCCCATCTACTTGGGAGGCAGAGGCAGGAGAATAGATTGAGCCCAGGAGTTGAAGGTTGCCGTGAGCTGTGATGCCACAGCACTCTACCCAGGGTGACAGCTTGAGGCTCTGTCTCAAAAAAAAAAAAAAAAATACAAGAAAAGAAAAGGAAATACACTAGGATCGCCCCCAAACTGACACTCTCCCTTTGCCAAAAACAAAAAAATCTTTGTTCTCATTGAAGGGTTTTAGTCTTGCATTTTTGTCTCTATTACTCGTTCAGCCTTACTAGGACTTCCTTCCCCCATGCCCAATTGACCCAAAAAGATGAGATTCTATTTTCTTAAAGTGAAGAGTGAATCTGGCTTGATCTGCTTGCTCCACTGATGAATGATGACAGCAAATGGGGCAAAGAGCAGATATCAAAAGTGCAAGTGGATTGATGTTGCAGAGAAAAAAGTCAGCTTGTGAGGCTGTGAAACGTACTCCCTCACCAGGTGTGATTGCTTCATCCAGCTGAGATGGAGGCATCAGAACGTGCCCAAGCTCTAACACCATGATTCCATAGTATGTATCGCAAATCTCTGTTGCTTCCAGGAAAATAGGTTCCTGAAGTATTTGGAAATTTTGATCAGGTTCAGAAAATATTACCTATGTTTCTGAAAAAGGATTCCCTTCTTTTTGTCTCATCTGGCAACTTCCCAATTATCCCAAATAAGGTTGCCATAGTTAAAAAATAATACAGGACATATAGTTAAATATGAATTTCAGATAAACAACAAATAATTTTTGAGTATAAGTATATCCCAAATAGCTCATGGAACATGAGCTTAAAAATTAGCCATTTACCTGAAATTCAGATTTCAGTGAGGATCCCATATTCATCTGGCAACCTTAATCTCACAGTAACTGGAAAAGAATCTCAAGCAGGGATGTTAATTCCCCCACTCCCCGAAGGCACTATGAAGAAGCGCCTTAGAGAGAAAGAATGTGCAAGAGAGAAAGCTCCTTCGTTTGGCATTCTATTCCTCTGAAGGAGCCTACCTAAGAAATCCATTAATGACTTAAAAATTGCCACATCAATATCCACCAGAGGAGCTTTTCACTATTGTCTCCTACAGACCTTCCGTTTTACCTCATCCTCTTGTCCCAAAACATGGTTGTTCTGGCCCTTGAACCACCTGCCTGTGATATTACTGTAGTTTGAGATGTCTGAAGCAGAACCTGCTTAGTGACTGGAATCTGTTCTGTCTGCCCCACACCAAGAAGCCCCAACATCAGCGGGATGTTCCATTTTATAAGCAGACTCAGAGGCTCTCACCTTAGAAACAATCACCATTTCCCCATGGGCTGCAAAAAGGTTTAGTTTTCTAATATCTCCGTAATAGAGACCAGAAAAGTTGTCACCACTCCTGATTATTTCTGAAATTACACAATCTAATCACAACTCCTTCCTGTCCATGTGCTCACTCATTTAACCTGATTTTAGTTTTTCTAGCAGCCTGTTTAACTTTCATTAATACATTTCAGCCTCATTTCTTGATTTTCCAGTGTTAGATTGTTTATCAACTCTCACCCATGAAAGATCAACAAACATGCATATTACTATCCCCCATCTCATCTGCCTCCCCTCTCGTCCTAATTTTTTTTTAATAAACTATGATTTCATGTCCTTTTTGCTTTTAAATAATTGTGTCCGTAAATGTAGTGTCTTCTATGTGTCCACGACACAGCACAGGACGCTATCACCATGCTATCATCACTTCCACACCATCGGCAGGTGTGATGCTTATATTCAATTCTGTAACTAGAATCCCTGCTGGTAATATTTAGCCTTCATTCTATTTTCAATTTTTTTCTTGTCTGGCTAGATGTCTACATCAGATAACTTCTTCAGAAGGCCTTATATTATATTGTATATTGTATTTCTGAGTTTTTTTAATAACTAAAAATGTCTGTTGCCTTTTTTCCACTGAAGACTCACTTTTCCACTAACAGCAATGTTATTGAAAATATACACACACACATGCACACACTCACACACATACACATGCACACACACACTCACACACATGCACATGCACACACACACATACACATGCATGCACACACACACATACACACTTACACATGCACACAGATGCACAGATATGCACACACATACACACACACACATGTACACACACATACACACATACATGTGCATGCACATACACATGCACACACACATGCACATACATACGCATGCACACACGTACACACATGCACATACATATGCACACAAATACACACATGCACACACATACACATACATATGCACACACATACACACATGCACACACATACACATGAACATACACATGCACACACATATGCACACACATGCACACACATACATGCATAAAACACAACACAAACAACAGGTGCTGGAAAAAGAGCTCTCAGAAAGCACGTAGTGATCTCTTCCCAAGGCTTCATAATACCTAGATATATGATTAAAAAATTCTCTATGTGTCTATGTCGGAAAATATGATTACAAAGAAATATTAACTTAGTTTTCAGAAGAGAGGGTTAAAACTCCAAGATATGACCATTTATCATATCATCTGTATGTGTAACATGAACAGAATAAATCTCTAAGTCAGTGCTTAGAATTTACCAGTCTCACTCCAAGCCATGTTCCCAAGAGAAATGAAAATATCATCCACACAAAACCTTACCCATAAATGTTCCCAGCAACATTATTCCTAATAGGCAAAATGTGGAAACAGACCAGATACAGCCAGATATAAAAGGCCATGTGCTCTACAATTCCGTTTATATAAAATGTTCAGAATAGGCATGTCTAAAGGGACAGAAAGTGGAAGAGAGCTTCCCAGGGGCTAAGGAAGTCAAAGAATGAAGGGTGACTACTAAAAGATACAAGATGTCTTTTGGGGTTTGAAAATGTTCTGGAGTTAGATGGTGTTAGATAGTAATGATATTTGCACACTTTTGTGAAAATACCAAAAACTATTGGATTATGTACTTTAATAGAATGGATTTTATGGCGTGTGAATCATGTCAATTTAAAAGGGGGAATATTTAATTTATTTATTGGAGATAGAGTCTTGCTCTGCCACCCTGAGTAGAGCACTGTGGCATCCTAGTTTATAGCAACCTCAAATTCCTGGGCTTAAGCAATCCTGCCTCAGTCTCCCAAGTAGCTGGGACTATAGGCACCCACCACCATTCCCAGCTAGTTTTTCTGTTTTTAGTAGAGACGGGGTCTCACTCTTGCTCAGGCTGATCTCAAACTCCTGAGCTGAAGCAGCCCACCCGACTCAGCCTCCCAGGGTACCGGGATTTCAGGCATCTTCACACAATAGATGACTACTCAGGATTCTTTTTAAGAAAACTGATGCATACCACAACTTGGATTAATCTCAAAAGCATAAGACTGAGGGGTAGAAACATCTATGCAAAAGAATATAATTTGTAGGATCACATTTATATGAATCTTTACAGCAGCAAGCCTAATCTATTGTTGAAAAGAATCACAAAAGTGATTTGCCTGTGGGTGATAAAGATAGAGATTAACTGAGAAGGTGGAGGAGAAATGCCCCAAGATCAGAATAAGGCGTGGACATGTCTAGATAAATGGTGGGGACAAATAGATGTGTACGTTTGTCAAAAGTCAACTACTGTGTACTTAAGATTTCTGAATATATGAAACTTTCACACTTAAACTATAATAAAATATTGCAAAATAACATATTTTATAACATATTAGATAGTACTTTATATTATCTGCTATAGTTGGATGTTTGTCCCCACGAACCTCTTCCTGAAATTGGATCCTCACTGTTGAAGGTGGGACCTAATGGGAGGTGTGTGGGTCATGACGGTGGATCCCTCGCAAATAGATCACTGTCTCCTTTGACAGTTGGGGGTGGTTAGTGAGTTCTGACTCACTAAGAGAAGGTGGCACCTGTCCCCTGTCCCTTACACCTTCTCACCTTGTGGTGGCTGTGCACGCCGGCTTCCCTTCACCTGCCATTATTGGAAGCAGCCTGAGTCCTTGCCAGATGCAAATGTTTAGCAATTTTGAACTTTTCCAGACATCACAATCATGAAGCCAATGAGCCTTTTTTTCTTATAAATTACCCATCCTCCAGAATCCCTTCACACCAACACCAAATGAACTAAGATAATATTTTATATCATCTAATATGTGCTATATTTGACATACACTTATATAAATCATAATACTTGTTTATAACACAAATTATAAACAAATATTGAACTCTGATGTTTTTAATCATTATTTGGGGAGAAATATACAGATGTCTGCAATGTACTCTGGTGGATGGAGGGAGTGATAGGTGGATGGTGTGTGATAAAACAAGTCCTACATAGAATGAAGAGTTAATAAAGGGTTTCAAGTTGTGGGCATATGGGCTTTTATGGTAAAGTTCTGTCAATCTTTTTCTTATGCTTGAAGTTTTTGAAATAAAAATGTGGAATGTTTTTATGAAGCACATGTATTTTTGTGGAAAGTTATGTATCTACCTAGGTATATTTGCACACAGGCATATGCACACATATGTGTCCTGTAAGGACCTCGGTGACAAAATAGAAAGCGTGTGTGCTCATGTCTATGTCATAAAATCCTCAGAGCCTTATATTAGACGGAGAATTGTTTTCCAGAAAAACTTTGGCCTTGCCCAAAACATCTTCCTTAAGCCACCTGCACAGGGAAGACACTGGTCCTGCTGTGCGTGCCCTGAGGACCTCGCTCTGCAGGAGGAAGTCTCACCTCACCATTAGTTGATGGTCAAAGCATGCAAATACTTTACAAAGTGAGGGTTTCTTACCTGCTGCTGCTAGAAAAAAAAAATCCATTCATTGATGATACATTTATCCTTGGGTCAAGCTAGAGTATCATAGATCTAGACATTTGTGTCAAATATAGCAGATACAATATTGCTAGATTCATTCTGAGGGTTTTATGACCTAGAACTTGAGCACACACGTTTTCTATTTTGTCACTGAGGTCCTTACAGGACACATATGCGTGCATATGCCTGTGTGCAAATATACCTAGGTAGATACATAACTTTCCACAAAAATACATGTGATAAAAACATCCCATATTTTTATTTCAAAATTTCAAGCATAAGAAAAAATTGACAGAACTTTACCATAAAAGCCCATATGCCCACAACTGAAACCCTTTATTAACTCTTCATTCTATGTAGGACTTGTTTTACCACACACCATCCACCTATCACTCCCTCCATCCATCAGAGTACATTGCAGACATCTGTATGTTTCTCCCCAAATAATGATTAAAAACATCAGAGTTCAATATTCGTTTATAATTTGTGTTATAAATAAGTATTATGATTTATATACGTGTATATCAAATATAAAACATAATCTCTGATATAAAATATTAAATTCCATATTGTAAATACAGAAAGACCCTATTGCCACACACTCCAGTATCATTCAGTGCCCTCCTTATAAAAACTGGAAAGAGCCATTTCACTGTTCTCAGTATCAGGAAAAGCTTTACTTCTCTTGAATGACTGGTATATATATTTATGTAGGTGAAGTGAAAATTACAACAGTTTGCTGCAAGGCAGGACAGAGCCAACTTGGTACTGCAGTTCTAGAAGTGACCCTTAAATAAGGATCTTGGAGTCATAAAACTCTCTGGCCCTTATTTTCCCTTCCCCATATTTTCCACCTGATGTTTTATTCTGATGTTAGATCCTTGATGGTAATGGTTCATTTCCTTTTCTAAAAATTAGTGGTTTTTTAGCTCAAATTAGCTCCTGTGATCTTTTGTGCCATTAGCGTAATAATTAGTAATTAAGATCTATTTCATATCACTGGCACCCCTTCTGTTCAACTAGTTACACCTCTTTGATGGTTTGTTTATGTTTTAAGAGTCATAAAAATAATTTTATGTAGCCCTTTAAAGTAACTAAAATAAATCAAATAGAGAGCTTATTTTAGGGAAGCAATAAAGGCAGGGAGAAAATCAGCAAAGGACATTCCAAAACTTCTGCCAAATATTAATAGAATGTCACTTTTTCTGACTTTCTGAAATCCAACCAAATATAAAGGCATGTAACCACCTGCATTCAGCAAACCATTACTGTAGTATCTCCGCAACAAATGAAGGAAAAGCAGATTTAAGGCTTACCAATAATGAGCATCAGGGATCACATAACATACAGGCCTTATCAACTACTTTTGTACGTTAAGGGGATAAAAGAAGTCACCTCACACTTTTTCTTCCAGACAATGAATAAAAGATGGAGGACATTTTGGTCACAAACTCTGCATGTATTGTGGGGTAAATGTTACACCGTAAGCATCAAGAAATTAATACACAGAAATCATGCCTAAGAGATTTTTTTGGATACCAAAATAACACACTCTCTGACATTTAATTTCATTTGCTTGTCAACAAGACTTTGACTGCCTATTATTCATGCAACACTACATCATTCCAAGATAGTTGGAGAGGGAGAAAAATTTTGCAAAGTAGACAACACAGTGTTTTGAGGTGACACACAAAGCTGACATTGGTCAGATGCCGGAGTGTGAGCAGAAGAGGTGCAGTCACAGGCGCCTTGGGGAGCTCTGCCTTTCACACACAAGCACAAAAGGGAAGTGGGGTAAGAGGACCAGTGGTAATGAGTGTGCCCAGGGACGCCCTGGGAGACATTTCCCAGGCTGAGGCTGTGTCCCGGGGTTTTTAAAACCCTTGTAGCAGATGTGCTGGTGAGTAACACAGGGAAGTTCAAACAGGACAGACTGACTCACTGGGATTTGGAAAAGACAGATATTTCTCAGAACTTAATAAAAGCAGCAAACATCTGTGGTTGTGCTCTCCAGTCCCCAGGGTGGGTCAGGGATTTCAGGACCAAATTCGTGCTCCTGTGTGCACATGGAGCAATTTCACCTAGCTTTAGTCACCAACTGTAAACAATACTGAGGCTTTGACAAGGTCAAGTATATTAAGTTCCCTTCCAAGGTAAGCACAGAGTAGTCAAAAATAACAAAGAGGAAAAAGCATCCCAAACCACACATAATTCATCCTACACTAAAGAGCAAGGTCATCCTTCACATGAGTAAAATATTTAAATGTCCCAATCAATTTGTGTCAGAAAGAAAACAAAAGGCAGAAAGAATTCTCATCAACAAAACCATACCTATACTTGCATCTGAATTTTGAATTAAAAAGCCACTTTATCATTTCTTTAAAATAATTTAAAACCTTACTTGTAAAAGCAGTTGGAAAACGAGCTCCAAACCAGCTGAAGGGAAACGCAGTCGTGCAACTTTGAAGAACTCACATCTAAAACCCTGACACATACACAGAACATTAAAAAAAGGGGAAAAAAAAAAAAACTTTCCACAAACTTTGAAGCCACGTGACTCCAACTTTGTCCCTGTAGCAACTTCTCCTTTTTCCATTTGTTCATATTCAAAACTTTCATGCTAATGTCACAGATTTATTTATCATAAGCAGGTGATTTGCATTTAGTTCTTCTCTGTAAGGCAGAATCAGAAATTAAGCATCTCTTTTTGTGAAAAATTGACCTTTTCTATGACTTTCTTAATTTCTCTGAAGACTAACCTGTGACTTTATAGAGAAACTATTTTAATTGCTCTGATATCTTCACTATTCCCTTTACTTAATACCTGTAACCAAATATAATTGAAAAGCAAAGGTTGTCACAGTTCAATGGTATTAATACAAAATATAAACAATAATCCAAGCAAGTACATGTAGAAAGAAACCTTGGCAGTGGCATGTCAGCAGCCTCAGAGCAGGGGCTGTCAGAAGTCCACCAGAAAAAAAATAACAACGATTATTTTTACAAATTACTGTTTGGTGTTGTATTTGACTTTTTGCATTACTTTTACCTGTTAATCTATTATTAGAAAAGCAAACTCTACACATACATTACTGACTTTAAAAATCTAGGGTCCATATGAGCTAGGTAGAATAAACATTTTCTGACAAGGTAATATTCATAAGAAAGCAAAGTCAAAATACAGCAAAACAAAAAACCCCATACCTAAGTTTGACAGTGTTTAGAAACACTGGAAGTTCAATATTTCTCAAACTACTTTAACTCTGTCCCATTTGGATCAATATAGAATTTTTCTCTCTCTCATCATCAAAGGACTGATAGTGTTGCATAATTAAGCAAATAACTGAGAGAGAAAAGAAAATCTTAAGACATTTATTTATTTTTATCATTATTATTATTTATTTATTTTTATTTTTATTTTTTTTTGAGTTTTTGGCCCGGGGCTGGGTTTGAACTCACCACCTCTGGCATATGGGGCCAGCGCCCTGCCCCTTTGAGCCACAGGCACCACCCTTAAGACATTTATTTTGTTGTATAAAAGCTTCAGGCTCATGCCAACCAATAAAGTTGATTATTAAACAGAGATTATCAGTCACAATCCAAACTGATCAAAATGTGCACCCAGTCTCTTGGAACAGAAAGTTAAAAGTAAGATTTAAAGGCACAGAATTTTTTTTAATCCAACCCCAATGTTCAATGTAAATGATGGCGCTAAATGATAAATTTTTGATATCTATAGTGACATTGACGGATCAATGTATTTAAAATAAAAACTAAGACTGCTTTTCCAGAATGATTAGAAAAACTATGTCAAATTAATCTTTCAAAAATTGATCTTACACATTCTTATTTTTATGCTACAGACAGCAACAACAACGGGCAAACAAACTCACAGCTGCTAAAAAGCTAAACCAAAGTGTTTACTTTGGGGTCATCTCAGATTTCATGCTATTCAAGATAGCCATCGATTGTTGAATACACTGAAACTATGCAATTCCTAAGAAAATGGAAACAGAAAAATATCCATCACCAATTTCAATCCTTTGGTGATGTAACTTTCACCCAGACGCAAGGTTTTTGGGCCAAAAATAGAATCAAATATTTCAAAACCATCCTTTTATGAAGTCTGGAAAATAACAACACAAAGTTACTATTAAAATTCAGGACAGGCGTCTATGGTCAGCATTAGCATTGAACAGTTCGGTGCTAGCTCCAGATAATATTAATACCTGTAACCAAATATAATTGAAAAGCAAATACCCAGCACCATGCTGCTACAGAAACGAAGAGAACCGTAATAAAACATAGGGATCTCTTTCAGAACATCTCTCTCAAAAAGTCTTACTTCTGCTTCAAGCGACAATCTGAAAGTAACTGAAAGTAACCAAATGTGTAAACTTTGAAGTTCAACTTTTATAGAACTTCTCAACAAGTTTCAAATCAGTTTGCAGACTATTATAAATTCTGGAATGTGGCTTGAAATTCTGAATGATGCTTGAAAAATCTTTTGAAACGTTTATCCAATTAGAATTTTTCAGCAGATAACTTAAGTGTTATGTTAGAATCAAGGAACAACACTTTTGAGGTGTGTCAAACCTTAGAAATTTACTTGGAACCCACCTTTGCCAATAAAACAGAACAGGGGGGAAAAACATCCAAATGAGCAGGCAAATCAGCCAGAGCAACACTGCACAGTCCCAAGAACATTTGCATGAGCAGCTTTGCATTGGTTTACATGCACAAAGACATCCTTTCAGCCACATGGTTAGGAAGGAGAATTCCATCGTAAGCACGAAAATAAATATTGAATACTATAGTCAAAATGAAACTTCATTATGTATATACATACAAATATATTTTTTAAAATCGGTTCAGGAGAATTCTAGTCAATGGCTACTTTGATAGGGACATTTTGAAATGGTCCAGCCTTTAAGAACTATGGAAATTAACATAAAGATGATACACACATACATTTAAACAAGTTAAACAAGAAACAACATATCTAATCATCTGGTATGCTGCTGATATTTTTTAACATTTGCTAAAACTGCTACTAGCTCAATTTAGCTAACAAACTATAACCTATGCTCTCCCTAAATTGTTAAAATGGTGATGGCCAATAAATATTGTCACATTTCAGAAGCTGAAGGGAAGGCCTGCTGAAGGTGCTCAGCACACACTTGTGGGACGAGTGGTGACATGGTCAAGTGGCCTTACTTGCACTTACATCAGAAAGCAACACAGCAGCTCCTGATTACCTCACAGTACAACACAGACCTTTTGTTGGTCTTTGTTTGTTTTTGCAGTTTTTGGCCAGGGCTGGGTTTGAACCCACCACCTCCAGCATATGGGGCCTGCGCCCTACTCCTTGGAACCACAGGCACTGCCCTGTTTGTTTGCTTGTTTTTCGATAGAGTCTCACTCTTTAGCCCAGGGTAGAGTGCTATGCTGTCAACATAGCAACCTCAAACCCCTGAGCTGAAGCGATCCTCCTTCCTCAGCCTCCCGAGTAGCTGGGACTATAGGTGCCCACCACCATGCCTGGGCAATTTTTCTAGTTTTAGTAGAGACAGGGTCTTTTTGCTCATGCTGGTCTTAAAACTCTTGAGCTCAGGCTCGGCGCCTGTGGCTAAAGCAGCTAACGTGCCAGCTACATGCACCTGAGCTGACGGGTTCAAATCCAGCCTGGGCCCGCCAAACAACAATAACGGCTGCAACCAAAAAATAGCCGGACATTGTGGCAGGTGCCTGTAATCCCAGCTACTTGGAAGGCAGAGGCAGAAGAATCGCTTGAGCCCAGGAGTTGGAGGTTGCTGTGAGCTGTGATGCCACAGCACTCTACCCAGGGTGACAGCTTGAGGCTCCGGCCAAAAAAAAAAAAAAATACTCTTAAGCTCAAGCAGAGTCTTGAACTCCTGACCTCAAGCAATCCTCCCTCTTGAGGTTACACGTTGTAACCCTAGAACTCTGGGAGGCTAAAGATGTGAGTCATTGCCCCCCAAACTTTGTTCCCTCCGCCCCAAAGCTTCCATTTTATCAAACCCAGTTACAGTCTTGGAAAACAGCACTCTTCGCACAATTTAAATGACATGAATACCAAAAAGTCAACAAATTCTACCCAGTGACAGACAAGATGAAGATTATGCGCATTTCTTCAACAAAAGCTGCTGGGCAGGCTGATTAGTCTAGCAGGACCTGGCCTAAATTTCCATCCAGGAGGTAGGTAGACCTTTGAGATTTCTGCATTCCTTAATCTAGATGAAGAAGTGAAATATGATTGAGGAAGTGGTCCAGTGTTGACTACAAGTTAAATTGGGTGGTTAGACCTCATTGCTTGTGGCCTGCATCATTTAAAACGCTTATTCTCAGGACAGCTATACATTGCAATGTTGGTAATTTTCACGTTAATATGCTGCTGTCCTCCCCATTCTACCCTTATCTGTTGTAGTTGTCATTATCAGCCTTCCCTTCAGCTTCTAAAACGTGACAGGGATAAACCTCCCAAAGGTTTCAACTCTTCCCTTTTTATGCAGCATTGTGCTAGCCAGAAAACCCTGCAAATTTCATCCATCAAATTTCTCTCAAATGCTTTCTCTCTTTCAAATGCCTTGATTCAAACCTTATAATGTCGGCTGGGCACAGTGGCTCACACCTGTAATCTCAGCACTCTGGGAGGCCGAGGCAGGTGGATGGCTTGAACTCACCTGCCAGCCTGAGCAAAAGCAAGACCCCCTTCTCTACTAAAAATAAAAAATCTGAGGCAAGAGGATCACTTAAGCCCAAGAGTTTGAGGTTGCTGTGAGCTATGATGGCACAGCACACTACCCAGGGTGACAGCTTGAGACTGTGTATAAAAAAAAAAAAAAACAACCTTATAATGTCTTGCCAAGACTTCATAAAAATTTCCTAAACAATCTGCTGACCTCTCCCCTCCTACGGGCACTAACATGTTATGAGTATGTCACTTACCTACAGAATAAGACTCCATTTTTAGACTTTTGGTAAATCCGTACCCTGGATCTAGCTAGTCTTCCCAGGCTGCTCTTTCCCCACACATCACCCACCCTGGCTCTGGGCACAATGACCCAGGTCACTGATCCCAAACAGGTCTGCCTGGCTGCAATGTGAGGGCCTTAAAGAATAAAAAACAAAATGCTAGTTTCTGCTTTCAAAGTACTAGATATCATACAGATTGTTTCTAAATAATTTATAAAATTTAGGCTGGGGAGAGAGGAATAGACCAGGTGGTTTTTATTTTTCCATTATTTTGGTCCATGAGGCCCACCGTTTATCTCTCCTACACGTATATTTCCATAGCAAAGAACAAAATGAAATGAGTTTAAGTTGTACTCAAAACTGCAGGTGGGCAAAAAGCAGAATGTTCCAGAATCAACGTTCAATAGTGAGTTCTTCAATATTCAATAGCAAAATCAATAGATGGAAAGCATACTTTACCAACACGCCTGCGCAATGTATTATTAATAAACCAGAAGGATGGCATTTTGTCCAAATAATTATATATCCAATCTAGAATATAAAATTACCAGGAAACTTTAGAATGAAGATTTCTAGGTGTTACATGGGATTTGAAAAACCCCATTGAAAAACAGTCTCCTTAATACTTTTCTTTTTAATTAAATATTCTTTCTCTTATGAAACATATAATTTAAATAATTTTAGGTAAGATACCAAATTGCCGATCACTTTCATTTGATAAAGAAGTTAGATTCCCAAAATCAATAATGAACAAAGTGAATCTGAATCTGTTCAAAAGTAATTTGGGTAAGAATAATATTTTTGCCATTTTATTATCATATTATCAGCTTATATTTACTTACTCAGATTAGCACATATGTTCAGCATTAGCTAACTTAAAAAGGAAATTAAATTCTAATAACAATTTGAAATTTGTATTTCTTCCTTTGGGCTATTTTTTTCTAATGTAGTTTAATTTTAAATCAAAATCTGGCATAAGCTAGTTTCAATTTGAAAATAAAAACAAGATGTCTTGCTTTTCATTTTGAACATTTCGCCACAGCTTCCTCCATCTGATTTCTGGCCTCACCAAGTCTGATGACACATTCCCTCCCGGGTGACTGAGTCTAGTGCACATTTATTATAACTTCAGGAATTTTTGAATGCATTATTCTTAGAAGAGGAATTTTAAATTTGCAATGCAGAGTACAGCTAATGATTATTTACATGTTTACTTGTAGTTATATTTGTTTGCAAAGTTATAAACAGATAAATTAAGTAAAACATGACAAGTCTGTAGACACGCGATTTTCAAAAAGGTTTTTCTGTACCACACTTCAAAAACGTTACCAAGATATTCTCAAACTATCTTGGCATTAAAAAAAAAAAAAGTAACTTACACTCTGCTCCACGTGAATTCTATGGGAGATTTTTCTTTACTTTTCCATTTTAAAATGCTTATTTTCCTTAAAGATAAGAAAACAGAAAGGAAAGAAAACAGTTTTTTGTTTCTCCAGAAACGGCTGAACATTCATTTTCCTAAGAAGCCACTTCACTGTGGAATAAAAGAAAACTTTAACTAGACAGATGTGAGATTCACATCTAAAGACATCGCCTGACTGGTAAACCACGCCAGTGGGGACTGTCCAGTGGAGCGCTGTGAGGTCTGCACAGACGCTCCCACTGGCCACGCCCAGGAAGGGGCACCCACGTCCCCTCCAGCCTCCTGCCCCACGTCCCCTCCGGCCTCCCGTGCTCCATCTCCCCTCAGTGGGAAGAACCCACCACCTGGGCAGGTAACCGGGCAAAGGTCACGGCATCAAGCGCACCCCTCTTCAGTCCTGACGAACCCAAGACTTGACCTCACAAAGATCCTTTGGGCTCCCTCCTCCTCTCCCAGAGCCCTTCCCTGACACCTTGGCATTGTTTTTGCAAGGAGAGGGTTTCTGCTCCAGCTGTGAGAGGTTTAACTGCTTCAGAGGGAGGACAGCAGGCCGCAGGCACTCTGTGAGGAGGGGATTTCTAAAGGGCCCCAAATAAAAGATTAATCATGCCCCCCTGGTGGGGCCCATTTGCTCACAGACCAAGGAGTTTCGCTGGGGTTGGTTCATGTAGATGAGTTCCCCACCACTTGCTCCCCTCTTCATACAGCAGAACAAACTCACATTTAAGGATCCAACTTTTTCCCTTTAATTGCATTTATTTAATTGGTACACATGTTTCTAAATTGTGGTTGTTTAAATAGTAGTGATACCGGAATTTCACTCCGCAGTAGGTCCTTGGTCTTGGGGATTGGAAGAATGAACCCATGGCCCACAGATCAGCGCCAAGACGGGATTTTTATTAGAAATTAGAAAGGAAGACAGAAGAAGTAAAGGCCACTAGAGCTACTGGCAGGGGGAAGGGACTAACTAACTGGGGCGTCTCTACGTGGGCTCTTTTATCTGCAGTGGTTCTCAGCCTTCCTAATGCCGCAACCGTTTGATACAGTTCCTCATATTGTGGTGACCCCCAACCATGAAATTATTATCGTTGCTATTTCATAACTGTAATTTTGCTACTGTTATGAATCGTAATGTAAATATATGATGTGCAGGATGTAGTTAGGTGACACCTGTGAAAGGGTCATTGGACCCCCAAAGGGATTGCGACCCACAGGTTGAGAACTGCTGATCCAGGGGGTGTAATTCTTGAGAATTACACTTGGCCAGGACTTGGCAAATAGAAACACATTTTCAACATTAATGAGTGTTACTGATAAAGGAATGAATGCAGTCCCTCCAGCTCAGGGCAAAAGGTCAGGGTGTTCCCTTCATGGACTTGCCAAAACCTAGGAAAACTGGGGTCCCCTGTCCAGCCTTGAATGGGGGAACCCTGTATCAGTACTCTTTTTCTTTTCTAAATATGTGGGTCAGGAAACAGCCAAAGTGCCCATCGACCCATGAATGGATTAACAAATTGTGGTATATGTACACCATGGAATATTATGCAGCCATTAAAAAGATGGAGACTTCACCTCTTTTATGTTTACCTGGATGGAGCTGAAACATATTCTTCTTAGTAAAGTATCTCAAGAATGGGGAAAAAAGTATCCAA
>CAUYPK010114614.1:0-38247 GCA_963574355.1 Loris lydekkerianus
CCTCTGTCAGGGGGTGACAATTTATCTTAAGCTAAAGAAGGAAAAATTAGCTAGGAAAAAAATTGGGAAGAGTGAGTCAAGGAGATAAACACATAAACGGGTCTTGGAAACAAAAAAAAAAAAAAAAAAAATGCTTGAGAAGTTTCAGAAACTGAAAGGTTAACATCCTGGACCTCAGTCAACATCCTGGAGCCCAGGCACAGGTGGCACTGGACGAAGTTGGTAAGGCAGCAGCCTGGGGACAAAGGCTGCAGAAAGGTCTTAATTCGTGCAGCCAAGAGAGGTTAGAGCAGTTCTAAGAGAAGAGTGACCAAGATCCATGTTTTTCAAAGATCAGATTCTGCCTTCATGGAACTTACAAGGGAAATATTTCCCCAAATCACAATAGCAAAAAGAAAATAAAATTCACAATTTTTAACTAAGCCATTCCATTGGTAAAAGTTCTTGTACACATGAAAACCCCCCCAAAATGCCTGTGTAGGGTGGATTCATTGTGTCCCCTGAAACTCCTGAGGATAAAACAATGCTTTCCTGTCCCTCTTTCTTTTATATAAAGCCATAATCTACTCACTATTCTTTAAGATAAGTGACACTTTCCCAGTATAGAGCGGTAGACTTCCAGTAACTAAACAAATGATCTAGAAATTCTCATGTTGACTTTTCACAGGGATTCTGGAGTCACTTTGTTAGTTAGTTGGGATCCTCACTCCCCTCAACTCACAGTCAAGTGGTAGAGATGGTTAAGAAACAGACAAATACAAGGACAAGAAACTCTCCAATTCTGCCCTGTGCAGTGGACAAGCTGGTGGGGCAATTTTAGCTAGGTTGCCCTTAAGGAGGTAACATTTTAACTGAGGTCTGAATGACAAGGTGTTTGGAGCTATTCCAGACTCCATTTTTAGAAGAGAAATTGTAAAAGTGTTTTTCGTTAGAGGAAGAGGTCGTTATTTTCATTGTTGGTTTTAAGGCTAGGAAAAAGTGTTCTGGCTTTGAAGTTCAATAAGGAAGACCAACAAATGCAAAGTATTATCCAAACAATGCAAGAATCTTGAATTAGCTGGCCTAAATGCTGCCTATCTTCTACAATCTTCAGCCTGTTCATACCAAAGTTGGAGCTGCAACCTTTAGTAGAATACCGGCTTTCCCAGGAAGCCAGCTCATGCGGGAACTAGGCCTTTGAGCAACAGAAGGAATTCTTAACTCACATTCAAAATAATCTTGTTTCATGGAACACAGCTTTCTGTAAAGTTACAACTCTTTCATAGTTCTTTTGTTCCCTTTATTCTTTTATTTTCTCCTTTTCTTTTATTATGGACAATCTTTGCCTTGAGTTCACCACATAATTTCGACTTCCTAACTTCATTTCACACTTGTTCTCAGTTTAACTTTCAACTAAATGAAAATACATATGTAAAACAAACACAGTATTTATTTCAAGAATGGCAAAGGACCTTAAGCTATTTCCCAATGGGGAGAGGGAAGTGAACATAGGTCCATCAAGTTAAATATGAATTTGCTTTTTGAAGTTCTTGCTTACAGATGCTGATTTGGAAGCCTCTTTTAAATTTTCTCTTTTGATAATACAAATATCTGAAAATCACAGGAATCTTGCGGGGTGCAGCAGTAGGTAGCACTACGTAACAAGTAAGGGACACTGGACTGGGATGAAGTAGACCTGTGCTCTTGGCCACGCTTCACCAGTGAACAGTGAACAATCTTGGAAAACCATTTACTCTTTCTGGAATTCCATTTCCTCATATGCAAACAAGGAGGTTGGATGGAATCAGTAGTTTTCAATCCATTTTTAGAAGTGAGATCTTTTAAATAAATAGAATGACATGTGACACTCCAATTACAAAAACAAAACAAACACATCTCTGGTCTGTAAGAAGTGGAAGGGTATCCCAGAGACCCACTGTCCCCTCCCTCCTTCAAGGCAATGCCTAAGACACCTCCATAAAAAGGCCCACACTCCCATTTGAAAAGTGCTAGTCTGGGACTCAGATGTTAGCCCAATTTTAAAAGAATGATTCAGTGACTTCTTAAGTGCCAATAGGACAAGAGTCTCCCAAATGGTAAGTCAAATACAGAATCAACATTAACTTCTACAAGAACATGAAAATGTTCACTCTTTTTCTTTAATTACTAAGCTCCATTTTTGATAACCAAACCTCTTAAAATACTGATACTTTTTTCTTCAACTTAACACCCAACAAACCTTGTAGGTGAGGCCATCATGAAATCTAGCTTTACTACCAACTCCAACAATAGCGATATAATAACAAAAGCTAACATTTATTGAGTTCTTACTCTGTGCTAACAAGCGTAGTCTTGGTACCAGACATACAATCATTGAATTTTCATAAAATACCACGATAGAGGAAAGTTGAGACACAGAGAGATGATGTGACTACAAAAAGTCACACTGTAGCTGGTAGTAGCCTGCAGTCCATCTGTTAAACCTAAGCTCGAACATCACACCCACCGAGCAGCCCTGGGCAGCCCCCTTCTCCAGTTAGCTTGCCTGATCCCACACTTCACCCTCCCAAAAGGCCTCTCTATGAGTCCCCCCAACTCCAGTGCATCTGAACACCAGTGTGTGGGTACCATGCCCCAGTTGGTTCTCAAGCTGTTACTGCCCTGAGGCTTTGAAAATTCCTACAACTCTCTTTACAATAGGCTCCAAAGTCTTTTTAAAAGCCCTGTGCTTGGCGCCAGTCCTGAGAATAAGACTTGGGAGCGTGGTACCAGGTTCATGGATTAAAGATTCCCTTCCACGGCTCTTGCATCTTCCTACCCTGCCCTTGTAGAGTATCATTCATCTGCTCACAGCAGATTTAATTATCCCTCTGTTTCCCCATCTATCACTCCCACTAATGCTTCCCCAAGATTAGGACTGGGTCAACCGTGTATCTGCAGACAGCAGTTACCACCTCTACCCTTCACTTGGCAGTTATTCAATTTTTAATGATATAAACCTGTCTGTATACCTGGTTTATATACTCTCAGAAGACAGCACTGGGTTCTATTTTTCTCTATATCCACAATGCCTAGGAAAATGTTGAGATTATTAATTAACATCAATTATTAACAGTGGAGTGAAAAAGCACTAAGCTTAGGATGAAAATCTTGACTTCTGCTACTGTCTACCCTTGAAGTCATATGCAGCTAACTTAACCATTATCAACCTCATTTTTCCACCAGGAAAACATGCTTTGTAATGTCTGCCTTCATATCCTCAGAGGGCTGTTCCAGGGATAACTGAGAGACTGAGCAGGAAGTACACTCTGTACCGCAGGTATGACACAAGTTATCACGTTATCATCATGGAAAACTTATTATATTCTAGAAGGACTGACTCTAAAGCTTTTTCTCTTCTTTTTTTTAGGCAATGCAGTATAGGAAAGGGCAGGGGAATAGCTCACAAGTGCTTAGTAGAAACTGAAATAGCAATGAAGACCAATTCACTAAGCTTCATTCATGAGAAGGCTCAATTATCATCCCTGTGACTTCAAAGGCCAGATGAATTCTTTCTACTCCAACCAGAGGATATTTATCTTTACAGTCATTTATTCTGGCATTTTTAGGAAAGAAATAAGAGCCTATCTGGATGTCTTTTGTGAATAATATGTCTTTCTCATCATCCTTATCATGAAAGCAGTGTTCTGGTTTTTGTTTTGTTGTTTGTTTTTATCACTTACTCCCTCTCTCTCTTTCTCAAACATTTCCAAGGCTTCAGGCTCTTGTATTTGTAGAAATTACATCCTTCGTCTAACAGAACAACATGAAACTGAGCTGATGCCATTGCTCTAATTTACCAGAAGCTCCCTTAAGAAAGAGAAGTATGGACGGAAGGATGATCCTACCATTTCATTAGTGATTGGCACTACAATATATTATCCTGGAAATGACTGGTAAACAAAACTAGCCCATTTCTGGGCTTTTAGAAAAATATTGTTGTCTTTTCTCTCCCCACTCAGCATATTCCCAAGGACTTCAAGCTACATTCTGACTCCCCAGACCTCAATGATGGTTAAAATTGCTTCTGAACCAAGGTAAACAAGGTTCCTCCCCAGAACCTGGAGAGCTCCAGTCTGCAGAAAACTAATGAAGCCCTTGAGGCAGGATGCTTCTTTCCCACCCACACTTTATTGAAATGCTTTTGAGTCTCATTGTGTTGTAATTACATGCTATAGAAAACTCGACAACCATCTATTTCAAGGATTGGGCCCATGACTCTTACTAAAACATTTCAATTCCATTTGCTAGAACATACCATTTCTAAATGCATCTGTGAGGGCCCTCCACAAGTATCTTCAATTCACATTTCAGAAAACTTAAAAGTGATGCAGGTTTCTGACTTAGCTGATGATAGATGTAAAGGGAAGGCCACTGTGAGCTGTGTATGTGCTTTCTCTTTCTTTCCTATATTTTCAGCATAATATTTAATTCCTACAGAAGAATTTTGATAATATATACTATATATTTTATAAAACATAATAAAAATAAATACCAACCTTTCCAGCAATCTATTATTTTGTGAAAGTTGTTAATTTTAAGAAGATCGACTTTATCCATTTTTCTTTTGTGGCTACTATAATACTTTTTGTGCCTTAAGACATAACTCTCGACTGTGAAATACCATATATACTCGAGTATAAACTCAGCTTATACTTGAGTATATACGGTAGATATTTCCCTATAAAAGATTTGGTTAGCCCTCTCAACGGAGTCCTTTATTCTTATGAAATTCATTTTTTATATTAATTTAGCAATTAGTAATTTATCAATCCTAATAAAGTAAGATCAGATTTTTTTTTTTTTTGTATAGACAATCAATTGTCTCAACATCATTAACTTACTAGTTTCTTCTTTGAGGTGCAACCTCAAGGCTTACTCTAACAAAGGTCAGTTTTCCAGAAACGTAGGGGTTAGTTTCCAAACTCTCTTTCCTTTGAATTTAGTTAATGTGTTTATTTCTACACCAATACCACATTGTATTAATTATCATAGCTTTGTGATTTTATTACTTAATTATAATTTTTTGCCCATTGCCAAACCTTAATTTTGATCTTCAAGAGCTGTGGCTCCTGATCCCTGGGCTGTGAATCAGTGCTGGGCTCTGGCCTGTGAGGAAGCAAACCGTGTGGCAGGAGGTGAGTGGGCTGGTGAGCCCAGTAAATCCCTCACTTGTATTTACAGCTGCTCCCTTCACCCACATTGCCACTTGAGCTCCACCTCCTATCTGATCCCTGCCACCCTGCCCAAGTGCTCGTCCACAGAAAAACTGTCTTTCATGAAACCAGTCCTTGCTACCAAAAGGGTTGAGGACAGCTGTTCACGAGCATTTGGCTATACTTGGTACTTTCCTTTTTCTATATGCATTTTAGATAAGCTAAATATTTTGATTAGAAATGCAGTGAATTTATAGACCAATTTGTAGAGAATTGATATATTTTTAATCAACTATACCTAGCCATAAACTTGGCATAGTTTTCTCCTTAATACTTGATGAGCTTTATGTCTTTCGTTTTTTTTCTTTAGAGACAGAGTCTCACTTTATCGCCCTCGGTAGAATGCCGTGGTGTCACAGCTCACAGTAACTTCCAACTTCTGGGCTGAGGCAAGAGAATTGCCTCAGCCTCCCGAGTAGCTGGGACTACAGGTGCCCACCACAACACCCAGCTATTTTTTGTTTACAGTTTGGTCGGGGCTGGGTTTGAACCTGCCACCCTTGGTATACAGGGCCGGCGCCCTACCCACTGAGCCACAGGCACTGCCCTAACTTTATGTCTTTCAATAGAGGATTAGACTTGTCTCTATAAAGCTCCTGCAATTTCTCTATTAAATTTATCCCAAAATACATTATAGTTTTAATGGCTACCAAAAGGTATATATAATCATATACTAAAACATATATATGTTGTCATATATATAAAACATATTAAAGCATACATAATTATATATTTATAATGTTTTATATATGTTGCTGATATAAATAGATTTGATTTTTGTATATTAATTAGACCTTATAAGCATTTGATGGGGTTGAAAAAAGTAACAAAGGAAGTTCTTATCTAAGAATCTCTTAAACAGGATATATTAAGTCTGTCTAAATTGCTCATGGTTAAAAAAAAAAACATGGAATTTTTTATTTTATGGGATGCAGCTGCTAGAAAATGGAAAATAATCTCATGACTAATAAAATATAAAAACTGAGTAGCATCATGCTCGTGGCTTCCTCTAAGCAAACCATCTATCACTTCAAAAATCAGAACACATTACAACAAGGAAGAAGAATCCTTTGGACTTCCCATGTGACAGTTCAGGTCCTTCCAGAGACGGATGATGCTTTTTGTTTCTGTGTATCCTTTTTCAGCTTGCGCTCTTTGCTGACTTGGTACCGTTGAAAACTACACAGGCCTGTTTGGACAACTCAGCTCTTTGCAGTAGTGCTGTCCACAGAGGAGGTGAAAGCTTTAGCCCAATTATTTCACAAATAAATTATAAATACTGAGGAAAATGATCCAAGCTTTGGACGAGAGTTAGTTGCACATTTCAGAAATACAAAACTCAGAAATGACACGGTTCGGCAAGAGCAAAACATAGAACAAGAACTGAGACACTTCATAAATAAATTTCAAAAGAAGGGAAAACAAGAAAAACAAGGACTAAATGACACAGGACGTAGCAGCACATTAGCTATGGGCAGCACCACGAGGGTAGGAAACGGGGGAAAGAACAAGTAAGGCAAAAGAGTAAAAGGACGGAAAAAAAAGTTGCATAGAAGACAGGGTAAGGGTGTCCTTTGTATGTATCAATGGGCCGCTGAAGAAGCAAACCAAAGCAACGTAGCAGAATAATTCTTTTGAATCAAGAGAGTCAAGAAGTAAAAGATTTCAATCTGCATACTCAAAAGATATACCACACATGGAAAAGTGACCGAAAATCTCCAACACTGAGAAATCTTAATAAAATTATTGCAATTTAAGTTTATGCAAAAAAATAGAACATTCCAACAAAAACTTCAAATCACCAATAAGGAGAAGAAAATCATCCAACTTCTTGACAGCAACATTTTATACTACAAAATAATGAAGCAATCACTTCAAAATACTTGAGAAAAAATGTAATCCAAAGATTATGTATGTAGCCAAACTTTGCAGCAAAGAGGACCAAAAAAAGCTATTAAAGACATTTTCAAGAAAAAAGTATTCATATGAGCTCTTCCTGAAAAATCCAGATCAGAAAGAAGCTCCAAACAACAACCAAATCTTCAGCGTATGGTCTGAAGGTAGACGCTAAATATATTTAGTAATAGACTCAACATTAAAAATGAGGATGGGATGATGGAAAAACGAATGTTTAAGTATCATAAGCTTTAATGGTGTACAAAAAAATAAATAATAACTGGGGCCACATCTAGGGTGCATCTTAGAATGGGTACAGGTGAAACTTACTAAATGCAGAATACAAATGTCTTCATGCAATAACTAAGAAAATGCCATGAAGTCTATATTAAACAGTTTGATGAAAATATTTCAGATTGTATATGAAACCAGCACATTGTACCCCTTGATTGCACTGATGTACACAGCTATGATTTAATTAAAAAAAATAAATAATAAAAATAAGATGAGAAAAGAATGGTCATGGAAATTATTATTAGCTTATAATTACCTCCTAGGTGTTTGCTGGAAGTAAATTGACATCATTTGGTTCAGACAAACCAAGTACTTGGACTTTAGGTAGATTTAATACTACAAAGTTTAACACTAAGATAATACCAGTGGCTAAAGTCAAAGGGTGGTCGGGAAACATTAAAATACTGGCGAACTTCACTACTGCTGTGAGTAGGAAACGGACAATTTCTAAAGAAAGAATTAAGTTCCATATATGTATTTAAACCTACCAATCAGAACAAAAATAGAAAAACAAAAGAAATTCAGTTAGTCAATACATAAATAGCAAAGAATAGAGATCATTTAATATATGGGAAATATAAAACAATATAACCAAACTGGATTCAAACACAGTGTTGCTATCAGTGAACATAATCGACTTAACTCATCTATTAAAAACATTTTCATATCGGCTAATAAAGTAAAATCCAATTGTAGATGATATAAAACAGAGACCTAAAGCAAAGTTTTTCTGATGTATGAAGTAAAGGATGAGGAAAGATAGATTAAATAAGCAAAAATAAAGAGAAACCAGGGATCATGATCTTGATATTAGATGCGGCAAAATTCAATCCTCCAATTCAATCCTCCTAAAAAATTAAATGAATCAAAAACTTGGTAACACAAAAACCGTATACAAAAACTGAATAATAAAAGTAAAGAAATACACATACTTACGCAGCAGATCATAACTTACTTAAGCAGAAATTACAGGTTTTAAGAAGATAAATGACACGAGGAGACAATATTTTACCCTTTATCTTAATGAGAGTAACTAAACCTTCATTTCAAGTGTCTATGGAACATTTTGAAAAGCTAAAATTATATTAGGCTACCAGGAAAATTTTAATGTCCCAAAAATAATTGAAAGGCAAGCAGCATTCTCTGATCCAAAGCAAAGAGTATTTATTAATAGTAAAACAAAAAATGCCCTTCCAACCTGAAAACCGAACTATTAAACAACTCTTCAATAAAAGAGAAAATAAAACGGGAGATTGCTGAATTTTCAGGAAACAATGATGATGAAAGTAGGATATATTGGCATCTAGGAGATGTAGCTAAAGCATTGCTTTGAGAAAATATCTGAGCATGAATTATCTATATTATGAAATGAAAATACATGAATTAAATATCAACTGAAAAAGCTAGAGAATGAACTAAAAGGCTGACAAAAGGCAGAAGGACTTAATAAAGCTAAAAATATAACTTAATGAATTAGAAAGCAGAAAAACTAGTGGAACCAATTTAAAAATTTAAGCTAGTTCTTTGGGAAAAAGAATCAACAAAATAGAGAAACCACTAGCCAATTAGGTTTCTAAGAGAAGAATAAATACACAAAATAAATAATAAGGTGGAAGTAACCATCAAACCAGAGAACAATTTTTAAAAAATCATCAGAAGTGACTTTTCTAACTCAGTGAAATAAATTTTAAAAACCCTGATAAAATCCTCAAACTGCAGGATTTGATACGCAAAAACTGACCCCAGAGGGGAAAGAAAGTCTGAGGAAATTAATTACTACAGAAGAAATAAAGTTTTCAGAAAGCTCCCTATAGAAGTCACCAGGTTCAGATGGTTTCAAAAGGGAATTCTACCAATATTTTAAATTTTAAAGATCAAATAATTCTAAACTGATTTTATAACATTTGCATGATAATGATTAAAACGTCATAAATACTAACAAAGAAAATATCTCACACCAAACTTTCTTATGAATTCTGATGCCAAACGACCATTGCCTTCACTCCAAATGAAAGCACTTAATAATACAGAAATATCTAGAAACTTTCTTAGCATTAATATATAATAATAAGGAAATGGTGCCCAGTACTGCTACTATTGTTACAATATGTTACAGGTTAGTTCAATGTCATTAGATTAACAGAAATTTTAGGTGCTTGAGGATAGAAAGAAAGAAGTAAAACAATCTCTATTTGCAGATGAGATAACTACACTGGAAATCTAATTTACCAGTCGGTAACAATTACATGCAAAAATTAGTTACCTATGTACATAGAAAATAACCAGTTAAGTATGATATAAAGAAAGAAAAGCCCTCATGGGTGATAGCACTATATACACTAGGGGTGAGAAAAAGGTGTATACACATTGTAAGAGATGTTACCTTTGTTTCCTATACTATGTTTTATATATTATGTTATGTATATGCTTTGAATACCTCTTGTAATTGCAAACGTCACATGTGATTTGCATTCATCTTTTGTTATCAGTATACATTGAGTATTACAATTTTAATAGTTTTTTCTTAAAATGTGTATACTTTTTGCATCTTCTATATCCATAATAAATTTATATTTTGTGTATAACAAGTGCATATTATAGAATATATTTTCAATATTATTACTTTATATAACTATATATTTACATAGTATATATTTATATAAAATATGTAGGCATAATCTTAAAATTTTCTGCAAAATATATGTAAGAATATTTGACAACAATTCCAAAAGACACAAAAGATTTAACAGTGTAAATCACACTTTGTTCTTCGAATTAAGTGGCTTTAACTTCATAAAGATATCAATCCTCCCTAAGCTAATTTCTATTTAACATAATGCCAATAAAATGATTAACAGATTTCCATGTGGACTTAACCAAGTTAATTCTAAAGATCACGAGGAAAAAGAAACAAGGAAGCACCACCCATAAATCTCTGAAAAAAGCAAAAGGCAATATTGAGGAGATGCACGGACAGAATTAGAACAATCTGGAACATCGGTCACCACGGTTATGCAATATTGATTCATAAATAGATAAACCTTAGCAGATATTCACAGATAGAATTAGAACAATCTGGAACATCGATCAACACGGTTATGCAATATTGATTCATAAATAGATAAACAAACCTTAGCAGATATTTAAAATTTCAGAAAAGACTTAAGTTTATCGTGAAATTTGATGTAAAATTAAGAATATACCTCAAATCCCTTGAGAAATATTGACTTTTTAATAAATGATGTTGGGACAACTGAACAGCCATTAGGAAAAATATGAAAGTCAATCTTTAGTTTGTTCTGTGTATCAGGAGACCTTCCAAATGAACCCAAAACGGAAAGGTAAAAAGTACTAGAAGAAAGTATAGGTGAATATAATTACAACTTGAGGGCATGGAAACCTCTCCTATCATCCCAAATCAAGAAGCGATCAAATAAAAAGTTAATATAGTGTGCTATAAAGTTCAATTTACAAAAAATCTTTTTCATGGCAAAACACTAGTTTTTATAAAAGTCAATACATTGTGCTATAAAGTTAAATTTACAAAAACATCTTTTTATAAGAAGCAAATGAGAAACTGAGAACAGATATTAGCAATTTATATTGAGAAAAGTTAATCTATCTCTAACATACACAAAGCTTCTAAAACTCAAGAAAAGAAAAAGACAAATTGGTACAAAAATGGACAAAAGTTGAACATACAGTTCACGGAAGAATAAACAAAAATGCCCTTAAACACAATAAAATGACCAGTTTTATTCACAAATAAATGGAAATATAATTAAAACCATACTGATATACTTCTTATTTATCAGATTGGCAAAAATCCCAAACTTTGACAACATACTCTGTTGGAGAGGCTGTGGAGAGGCTCTCTTATACATTGCTGGTGGAAAAGCACATGACATAATATCATTGGTGGTAACTTTTCCATTATCTAGCAAAATTATATATATACATACATATCTTATGACCCAGCAATCCCACTTCCAGGAATCTATCACAAAGACAGGCTGAGAAAAATACAAAGTTAGCCAGTTGTCTCTCTTCTTTTGAGAAACTTCTGTTCATGTTTTTCACTAACTTTTTAATTTGATTATTTGTGTTTTTCTTTATGGGTTTCTTTGAGTTCACATGAAAAAAATGTTGAACATCACTAATCATCAAGGAAATGCAAATTAAAACCCCCAAATGATACTACCTGAACCTTGTCAGAAGGGCCATTACTAAAAATTCAAAAACCAATAGATGCTAGTGTGCGTACAGAGAGAAAGGGAATGCTTATAAGATGTTGGTGGGACTACAAATTAGTGCAACCTCTATGGAAAATAGTATTAGCAATTCCACAAAGAAATAAATGCAGACTTACCATTTAATCCCACAGTTTCACTACTGGGTATCTATCTACTCAAAGGAAAAGAAGTCATTTTTATCAAAAACACACCTGCACTCAAATATTTATGGCAGCACAATTCACAATTGCGAAGATGTGGAATCAACCTAAATGCCCAGCAGTTCATGAGTGGATAAAGAGAATGTATGTTCATACACACACACACCATGAGTATTCCTCAGCCATAAAAAGGAATGAAATCATTTCTTTTGCTGCAATTTGGATGGAAGCAGAGACCATTATCCTAAGTAAAGAATCTCAGGAATGGAAAAACAAACATCACAGGTGCTCTCCAATAATTGTGAGTTAGACACAGGCATAAAGAGATTTAGAAACCAAGAAGGGGGAGTGCAGACATGACTACATACAAACACACACACATACCCACATACCCACATCCACTTCTCTTCCGATCTTAATTCAAATTTGTCATTATAGGATTATCGGAGGGCATCTAGCAGATGAGCTAGTGATGAAAGTGAGATTGTGTACTTGGTTAGAAAATATTGGCTTTGGAAACAAATATTTATGTATTGAAAAGTTAAATAAAAATGTATAAAAACAGAAATCAAGTTGACATGCATGCGCCTTACTCTCTATCAAGGTGATGACACAACCCCAGGGAGAAGGATTATCCTCAAGTTTCTGTAGAATACAATGACTGACTTTCCATTCTTAGTGGAAAATGGTTGAAAAACACATAAAACTACACAGAAATCTTAACTATATTGATTGGTCTAATTGTTCCTATAAAGACTAATAATATTCTAAGTCGATTTTTTATACAGTGCAACATAATTAAATGAGTAATTCACATTAATATTAGGAACTAAGATTTAAATTGGAAATATCAGTATGAAGGAATAGGCATATTTTTAACTATAAAAGTGCTTATCCCCTTGTTTTAACCAATGAAAATGTCTAAAAGCTCAGGGTTGGAGTTCAGTTACACAGGAGGGATGAGTTCAAGAGACCCACTGAATACATGATGACTATAGTTAATAATAATGAATATTTTTGAAAATTACTAAAAGTAGATTTTAATCATTTTCACCACAAAAAAAAAAAAAATGGTATGTGAGGTCATGTATATGTTAGTTAGCTCAGTTTAGCCATTCCATGATGTATACATATTTCAAAGGTCATGTTGTACACTGTCAATAGACACAATTTTATTTGTCAATTAAAAAAAAAATTTAAGAAAAAATAGTAATCGTATCAAGTGCTGCTATTGAGTTCTAAATACCAATTTCTCCAAAAGAAATGAAGGCTCCTTCAAGAAATAATTGATTCCAGCATTCAGCAGGAAATTTATAACTCTAGTACATGTAACTCTAGGACTCTATACAGCAATGAGGCAGCAAAGACTAACAGCTTATGTCAAAATGACACAAAAGTCAAAAGGAAGAAACTCTCATTAACCAAAGATGGGACCATATAAACATCGAACAAGATAATAAATCAACTGACACAGACTGAATATACAAAAATCCATGAACTCATAATACCACTAAAATTAATTTCTCATTGGACATCATTAGATGGAACCAGGACATCCTTACTTTTGTTAATGAATTGACAATTGTTAATTAAAAGAAAAGAATTAAAATCTACCTTCCTTTTCCTGTATAAAGTATAATTCAGTGAAACTCAAGTGCCCTGGTTGACAAGAAGAAGAAGACACTTCTTTACAAAGGAATTAACAACTAACAAATTGGAAGAAAGGATAAAATTCTGAAACTCCTAAGGAAACAATTAGGCAAAGATAAGTGATGAATGAATCTATGGTATCAACAGGATGATGGGCTGTCACTTTGAGCAACTGCTGAGTGGAGGTCATCAGATACCATGACACTCTGAAACACACTGTCCCACCTCTGAAAAATTCTTCACAGAAAATCAGTTTGAACCTGACTCTAATCAAGTCTCAAGCAAAAGTTGGCAAACTTTTTCTCTAAAAGGTCAAGTAATAAATATTTAAACCTGTGAGCCCTTATGCTGCAACAAAATATGGCAGTATTCCAGTAAACTCTGGTGTAGAAAACTGAAATGGAGCTATATTTGGCAAGCAGGCAAAAGCTGTCAACCCCTACTGTAGGGCTAACTTCCATTTACAGAAACATTGGGGATAAAGGAAGCAATTAAATGATGTATCAATTGGATATATTCAGACAGCTACCAGAGGAATGTCCCAGTGTCCACAATAGCTAAGGAAGATAAATTAAGGGGAAACTGTTATAAATTCATATAGACTGAGAGACATTAATAACCAACTCTGAACACAGTAGATTCTCTGTGAATTGTCCACCTGAGACCATAATGAACTGGTCAACATACGGAGGTGGTCAACATAAGGAACTTCCTTGAGTCCATGTGGTGCTTGTCAGGTCTTGGCCAACTGAAGGAGGTGGTCAGGGCAGGGAGGTTGTCCACCACAGAGCTTCTACTGGATACGACTTAAACCAACCCTCAACAGACATTTTTGACAGAGTCAAGACTAGTTTTTAGAGGATGCCAATGAATTTATAGACTTCTTTGTATGATAATGGCATGGCGGTTATGAAGGAAGTTTTTGGGAAATGCATACTTACATGTGATATTTAGAATTTGTCTGTAAAATATTTTAGCCAAAAATAAATCAGAGAGCAAACAAAAGGGACAAGATAAAATGAGACGAACAGATCGAGCCAGGGGGCGAAATTTTAATAACTATTGAATTTGGATTACAAGAGTGCGTTGCACTATTCTCTTCTGTTGTTAGTTTCAAAAGTTCATAATTTTTTAGTTATAAAACTTTGCCCTACTGTTGCTGCTGCTATCAACACCAGAGCCTGACTCCTTTCAAACACCTTACAATGCCAGTTGACAGGTCCTTTCTCTCATGTTCCCTATACATTTTTCCTCCCACGCGTTACACTTAATATATTTAATACATTATACTGCTTTTTTCTTCCTTACTCTTTACTGATGAAAATACTCTATTTGGAAACAGTTACCTCCTGATGAGCAAATCTTTAGTCCCTTCCTTCTTACCCCCACCTGCCTCTCTGTTGTTTGGCCCAATTGTTTTTGTTTTGAAAGACTACCCTTCCTGGACTTCTCAAAACACTTTGACTTATCCCCAGGCTAGGATTCTTTTCTACTTAGAATCCTGAACATTTATCCTTCTTCTTTTTTTTTTTTTTTTCGCAGTTTTTGGCCAGGGCTGGGTTTGAACCTGCCACCTCCAGCATATGGGGCGGGCACCCTACTCCTTTGAGCCGCAGGCACTGCCCAATTCATCCCTTTTTTTTAATGCCAGGGTATAGGTGATTAGGTTACACTGTTTGCGTTTGTGTGGTCAAGTCTGGAGGAACCAACCCAAGTGCCCATCTACACATGATGGATTAATAAAGTCTGGTATATGTAGACTATGAAATACCTTTAGCCTTAACATCCTTTGTATTAACCTGGAAAGTCAGCCTTTTAAGAGGTCTCTCCTTGGCTTTTTAGGCACCTCTTTCTCCATCATCTCTGCTAGTCATGACATTCATTTCCATGGAGAGCTCTCAAATCTTTCACTTTCAGTTCTAATCTCTCTTTCAAGCTCCAACTTTCCTCTGGGCATAACCTTCAGGCTATCCTTCCTGCACTTTAAACCCAATATCTATAAGGAAAAACTCCTCACATATCCCCACCATCTACCCTTTCTTTGGTCTCCTTCTGTCCACAGCATTGCTATCCTTTCAATTCCCAAGACCACAATCCAGAAATCTTCCTTCCCCAACTCTACTCCATACCCAGTTTGAAGTAAGCGCTTTCTCAGGCTCTACTTGCCTTAAAGACTAACACGGCCCTTTCCATAACCTTAACTGTGCACGGCAGTTACACCTGTTTGGACAAAACTTGGAGATACATAACACTGGTCTTTTCAGGGGGCCGATGTAGAAATCCAGTCCCTAGAATGCCTGGGTACATTGAATCTGCACTAAGTAACTTTCCCTTATCATTTTGTCATATTTGTTGAATCCTCTTTTCTAAGGATAAAATTATAAGGGGTCTTATAATCTGCACCAGTGGAGAGTGGGAAATAAGTAATTGGTTAAGAAATCAGTTCTCTACTACGGTATAAAATCAAAGAAGATACTGACTGATTTTCATATCTCCTTTCCATTTGATAAAATGAAAACCCAGAAAAAATAACAAAAAATAATATGAAATGACTTAATGCCTCCAAAAATATCAAAAGGGAAACTTCATTCTTATTAGGAGCCCACAGGGAGAGATTAGAACTTAATGCAGACCCTTACAGGAATTTAACCATGATATTAATAATAAAAAAATTCAACTTTTAACAAGGCATGGAAATACACGTACTAACTCTGTGTACTTTGAAGCCAAAACTGTATCCACTCATAAAATTAAGATCTGTTTTCATAGGAAACTATTCAAGTAGTGTTAACACCTTGACATACGTAATACTGTGTTTCAAAGATGTGTAAACTGGGCCTCTCTACCTCCATAAGCCAATATCCTCTGCTTTCCCCCTACCTGCCTCAAAAAGACTAATATATGGAATGATTTTGCTCTTGTGTTCATGGGTCATTATGAAAGTTCTGAGATACTCAAATGTCAAGAAACAAAATCCATGCAGATGGAAACAAATGAAGCCTTCCCAGCAACACTGATAAACTGAGCAAGGTGAAGCTTGCACGGGTGAAACAGAAAGGATGCTGCTGACCATGTTTCTTAGAAGTGAAAGAAATAATGGACCATAACATAGTCTGTCTCAAAACGTTCACAGTGATTCATGTATACTGATTTTTTTCTTGACATTTCCATGAAGAGCATTTAGAGTGACTATACTCATTATACATTTATCCAGCTTAAAAGTATATCATATATGTATATAATGTGTAAGGGACTCCATTTGAATGACACATGCATTTTCCAAAAGGTAGACTTCTGGAAAAGGAACTTAAAGGGAGGTCCTTCTCTTTATGCCTGAAAAACACATGTGGATAGATGGACTACATTTGGAATTCATCTACTCATTTTAGAACTTTATTTTTTTTATTCTTCCAAGTAAAACGTCTGCAAAGAATTTACCTGAAGTTTTACATGGGGGGGGGGGGGAGCCCATAAAAGCATTGCTTGAAGCATTGGGGTATTTTGGCATGTTTTTATTTGCATGTTTTTTTCTGGAAATATTTACAATAAACAACCTAAAATGAGAATGTTTTTGTTTTTAGAAAATGACTTTTTCTCAATTTAAAATGAATTTATCATTGGAAAACAGTCTGCTATTTAGTAGAGGAGGCAAATGTTCTCTCTGGTACAGCAACCTGTTTTCCTCTTAAGGAGAAAAATTTATTCCCATTTTATGCCTACAAGTAAAAGAACTTTCTGTTGTCCAATATTATTTCCTTCAGGCAGAGCCTCCTGATGCAGGAGTGATGGAAAGAGTTAGAGCAACAACTCTCTGGCCAAAGGCTTGGTAGAAGAAATATTCTGCTTGTCAAATTGGTCCCTGCTTTTCAAATGGATGAATAGTTTTTTTTTTTTCTCTGAGAGTGAACAGGAGTCAAAAGAGAGTGCTTTGGCTTCACTGAGAAATCCGCAAATATTTCTCAGAATTTGTTAGTGAGGATGAAGCCAGCAAAGCAACATTAGTCAGTCCCTTGGAAACTGCAGAATCTCACTGATCGGGCAATTCACATTGTTTCCTCGAATATCATTTTAGTCTCGCAAAAGCAGAGATCCCACAAGGAACCATATATGATGAACAGTTTTGCTCTTGTTTTCAGAATATGTTTTTCCAGTGTGAGCACTCAAGCAGGACTAAACGAAGAGACGCATTTCTAGTAGACACGGAGGACATACTTGGTGTTTTCCAGTGCCAAAACACACCAAAGGATTAGGCGCTGGAATGGAAAACAAGTTTTCTCCGTTTCCTGATTACTTTCACAGGCATCCTCAATATCTTTAACTTTCCTCTTGTAAGATATGTACACACACAAACACCCCCCATGAGAAACTATTGGGTTATTAATACCTTATAATAACTTTTATTTCTTGGTTTTTACAGGAAGAGATGGCTGCATTAAGTGCTTGGAACTCACTGCTGCAGGGTACAGGGAAGATCTAGGAAGTGTGGGCAGGCTAAGCATGGCAGGGATAAAATTAGGCTCTGAGCACAGGACTACCAGGGACCAGAATCAAGATATCGTGGGTTGTCATCAGGAAATAAATCAAGCAATAATTCTTTCTCCAAAGGACACAAGATAGGAAATGTGTCCTCTGTTCATGAACGTGGGATGCCAAACCAGCAGGTTTTTATATTCCTATAATGACCAAACCCCTGGCCAATACTAACATTTGAATAATTACAAGAAAAGACTTGGGTAAATTAATTCCCCTGATGGCCTTGTAAAGCACAAATGCCTGGATTTGCAAAGGAGAGTTGAGAGAACAAGACATCGTTATAGTCAGTCGCAGGAAAAATCCTGTCTCCAAGTAGCAATGTTGGTAATTCATGGGTTACAGGGCTACTTATGATTTGGGGATATCTCTTTTCCCTATTTCTGTGTCGCCAGTGGAGATGACAAAGACTAAGAAATTTTTTAAAATGATGAAGCTAGTATCATTTTCTGCTTCATACCTCTCAACAACTTAGCTCTGAAACTTACAGATATTTACATTTTCTAACCAAAAATGTTTACTGTGTACAGGGCAATGGGACAAGAGCAATGGAAAGATCAAGGTGACATGCTAATCAGAGAGCTCACTTGCATCAAAGAGGCTGGTTGCCTGTGAGGCAAAAACATAAACAGTGTTTGTAGCTGTCACTCAAAAGCCATCTTCCATATGTAAAAAATCTCAAATGGGCTGTTGGTCACAATATATTTTAACTGATAATCATCTATCAATGTCATTAAGAGCAGTTATCCTCAAATACCAAGAGTGTAATTTAAGAATACTAAAATTTCATAATTAAATTTACATGCATGCTAATGATTAGAAAAGTAGAGAATTTTTAAATTATTGTTTCACATTTTATATCATATATATTATTTACATTTCCTCATCATTAACATGTACCTAAGTATTCTTACATGTAGTGACACCCTAAGGATTTACTCTTTCAGAAAGATATGATTTGGGGCGATGCATGTGGCTCAAAGGAGTAGGGTGCTGGCCCCATATACCTGAGGTGGTAGGTTCAAACCAGGCCCCGCCAAAAACTGCAAAAAAAAAAAAAAAAAAAAAAAGAAAAGAAAGAAAGATACGATTTATGGGAAAGATAAGACTCTTTGCTTATCTCTATTTGGAATTTGAAAGACGCATAAGAGGTTTGTAGAGTGTAAGCACAAGCCAAATGCATTTAGAAATTAAGAAAATCCTTCCAGAACAGATGGATATGAATTTCTAACAAATCTATGAAAGAAAAAGTCAGGCGCTGATGAGTAGCAATGAACAAGAAGTGGGTGAGGTTGATGATAACAACAGATGAAATGACTATCAGAAGATGTGGGTGTTCCTCCTGACCCAGGCCAGTGTGATTAACAAAAATTTATTGTGTGTTATGGAAGAGTTTGTACATTTGACATGACACAAAAATAACCAAGATCAGATCCCTGACAAAGAGTTGATAAGCTGGTAGAAATGGTAAGACATTCAATCACAGCCAACACATGGCAGAAAAAGAATGCTTTAAGGACAAACCAAACACAGTAAGAATCTGGACAAAACAAGGGACACTTTTTGCCTGAAGAGGAGAGAGTTTGAAGAAAGGTTTTCTTGAAAAGTGGCATCTGAAATGAGCTTTAAAGAATGGATAAGATTCTGACAAGAAGCCCAATGGCAGAGAGACTTGCAGAAGCAGTGGAAGAGAAATATTGAGTGGGTGAGGCTCCACCAACACCCCCAGGTTGGTGCCAGGTGATTTCAGCCTGGACATGAGCTCACCAGGACACCTGGTCACAGGTGCTGCCTTCTGTACTCACACCCACTGGCCTTCTTCATGTACGTCACCTCACTGGCTCTGCAGATGTTGGTGTTGACACTTGTCATAGAGATTCATGATTATTTGGGTGAGTCTACATTGTACTTTCTAAAGAATTGAGAAAGCCAATGAAAGTTGATTCACGAAGTGTCATGATCACAGATGTGCCTTAGAAAGAGTCCTCTCTGGCACAACTGTGGAATACAGGATCAAAGAAAAAGGGGCCCGGCCCTGAAAACAGAAGAGAGACAACCAGGACCTGTGTTGGCACAGGAGGATGGACACAAAGGGCAAGTCCGGGTCCAGAAATATTTGAGAGATTACCTGAGAATTAACTGGATAATCAAGTGAGGGGGAGGTGGGTTCCACAGTTAACTTAAACTTTATAGCTCCAGCGTCTAGGTGAATGCTGGTATCACTAAGACAGGGAAAGAAAAGACTTGATGGGGATGACTATATATTCATGTGGGGACCTGGTGAATCTGAAGAGTTTATAGGATGCTGAGGTAGGAAAGTCAAGTGCAGTGATTCTCAATCAGTGCCCCCCAACCCCCACATCTCCTACCACGCACAGCAGATGTTTAGAAATAAATGTCTGGGCTGGGTGTGGTGGCTCACACCTGTAATCCCAGAACTCTGGGAGGCTGAGGTGGGTGGACTGCTTGAGTTCAGGAGTTCAAGAACAGCCTGAGCAAGAGCAAGACCCTGTCTCTACTAAAAATAGAAAAACTAGCTGGGTGTTGTGGTACACGCATATAGTCCCAGCTACTTGGGAGGCTGAGGTAAAAGGATTATTTAAGCCCACGAGTTTGAAGTTGCTGTGAGCTATGATAATGCCACTGCACTTTACTGAGGGTGACAGAGTGAGATTGTGTCTCAAAAAAAAAACAAAAAAAAGGGAGAAAAGATAGGAAAAAAAAGTAATGTCTGGAGATGTGCATGCTGGTCACAACTTGGGGAGGAGTCTGCTACTGGCATCTAGCACAGGGAGCCCAGAGGTGCTGCTGAACACCCTCAAATGCACAAGGCAGCCCCCCACAAGAAAGAATAATCTAAACCAATGTGTTAATAGTGCAGAGAGTGAGAAATCCTGACCTAAGGGAGTAGAAACTTCACATTTAGAGATTTGAAAAGGAGGAATAAATAGAGAAATGAGGACTTGTAGTCACTTGCGTGAGATATGAAAGAAAAGTGGCCCTGATGAGAGTACATGGAAAGGAAAGAGGAGCAGGTAGCTGGTAAAATCCTAGGCCACCTTGTGTCACCTCATTGACAATACGAGTTTGTTGCATACGGTAATATCAAAAACCCTTTCACATTCAAGATGCAATGACTGTATGACTGTTCTCAGATAATGTACGCGCAGGAAGGAACACGCGGATGAGCCCAGAAATCACAGGCAGATGAGTGCAGTTATCAATGCCCGAGGCCTAAGCAGGGAAGACACGCTCCAGCCGGCAGCCAGGGGCTTTCACATGCGGTCTAAGGTTTTCATCTGCAAACTTTGCACAACTTGGTCAAATAACCACACTACTGCTCTGAGACAAGAAACGATCTTAAAAGGAGGTAAGGGAAAAGAAAAAAAGGAAAGAAGAGAGCAAAGGAAAACCGAGGAATAAGAAAGAAAAAAATGACACAGAAAATAAGGATTAGAGAGGGAAAGAGGAAACGAGCCCTGTGAAGACGGCCTCCGAAGGGTGACCAGGACACTGGCGTGCGGTGGTCTGGGACGAGACTTGGCTATTCTCAACCATTGTATAAAACGGAGATATCAGAAGATATTCCACAGACAACAAAATCTGCTTCGTCACTGTTTTTCAAAATCCATATTAACACAAATGACAAAAAAGTAACCAACACCTTGTACAATTCTCCACCACTTAAATCAGTTTTGCTGTGAAAGGCCCTGCAGAGGTGCAGGATGGGCCTCCGATTGCTGGGCGCACAGGCTTAGGTTTGCAAGGAACCAGAATATGGTCCTTTCTTAACCAAAATGCCACATAACCCCAGAAGACAAGGTATCCCTGGAAAACAGAAAGACGCAGCAGCAGCCAAAGGAGGCATCGCTGAGCAGGAAAGAGTGGGACCGCCAGGTGTCAGGACCGGAGGCCAGGGAGCACCCAGTTACAGCAAGATCTGGAATCTGGAACCTGGAACCTGGCTCCTGAATCAGCTAGAACTCGGGTTTTTATAAGTAGCAGGATGTCTCTGAGAGTTTCTGGTAAAACATAGATCACAGGAGTCCAGCTTCCTAGGAGTGTGGTGATGCTGAAATGAGATAATGGAAGTAAAGTGTTCAGCGCAGCAGCTGGTGCAGGGCAGGGCTCCTCAGTGATAGCTGCTGTGGAATAATGTCTCCAAGCTACGACTCTCAGCCATGACTGAAAAAAAACAATGGGACCCGCATTTCAAGGCAACCCAAGTATAATACGTTACAGACAGTAACATATTTGAGAAGTGAAACGAATTCATAGAACTGGAAATGGCCTTCAGAACTCTGTGGTCAAATTTCCTCATTTTACTGATGGGAAATTGGAGAAGGAAATGAAAAGGCTGTTGTGGCTTGGACGTACAGGAACCAAAAAAAATACTCAGTAATTAAAGGGAGGTTATTCATCGTTTTTTATATAACACAAGTTAAAGATGGAGTTAGAAAAGTACAATTCCCAGTTGTGTGTGTGTGTGTGTGTGTGTGTGTGTGTTAGAAATAAGAGTTCCTCTGAGGAGAAGTCTGCCAGAAAGTTATCCATAGCTTTCTGTGAACCTGACTGGCCTTTACCACCTGAATGCACCCATTTGTAAAGTAAAAATATCTAATCAAGTTATCTGAAGCTTTGTAGAGTACGGAATACAGTAGCATCATGAACAAACTGGGGACAATGAAAGACGTGCTTCTCCCAGGGCACATCCAGGTTACTCACCTGTCCAAGAGCAAGTTAGGAGCAAACAGGAGCTTCCCTGGGTGCTCCATGGAGCGCCAGACAAGCCCAATCATCAGGATCTCTAGCCAGGCACATTCCAGAAGGTGGACCTGATCATGGAGGGTCAAATCCACAAAGCCTGAAATAAGACAAGAAAAACCCTGCTGGCTTAAAACGAAAAGTATTCATTACTGGTGAAAGGAATGTAAGCAGGGATTCGAACTGGTGAGGTCTTTTATTACCTGGAGTACAGTGGAATAGAAATACTCTTTATAGGGATTTGAACTGGTGAGGTCTTTTATTACCTGGAGTACAGTGGAATAGAAATACTCTTTATAGGGACATCAAGCAACTATGCCTTCAACCCAGCCATACCAATGAAGTTCAATGTGGCATTAAAAATTACACCAACATACACAACCCACATAGCTTTCTAAAAAGTCCTGTAGTTAGTGCTAAAATGCTTGTGCTTTCTATTTAGACAGCTCTAATAGCTCTGTGTGACTGTTATTTATTTCTGCTTCACTGGAAGATTCTAAGGCACAAGAAATTTAAGTTATCTGCCTTACAGCAAACAGGAATTGGAACACAGGCAGGACCAAAGTCACTACATTTTTATTTCTTTGCTTCATCACTAAGCCATGCTCTTTTTTTTTTTTTTTTTTCATAACATGCAAAAGAAAGACTAATGAAATAGCTCATATATAAATAAATCACTTGGGGGAATGAGTCAGATGAATAAAGGTGACATTGCAATCCCTTCTGGTAATAAGTACTGAAAGATGGCTTTGTTTTCTAATGGTTGATTAGAACAGTCAAGCTTTTTCCAGTCATTGCTGACAAAGTGGTAGGTACTTGATCAATGACAAGAAGAGAACGAAGAGGAGGAGAAAGAAAAGAAGATAAGACCAGTTTACTGAACCCTTACTATGTGTTAAGAGCAATGCTACGTGTTTCCTCTAAACTATTCTTTTCATCTTTTTTAACCTGGCAAAGTAAGAACTGATATTCCCATTTTACAGAGAAGAATACAGGTGTTCGGAGAGCTTGTTTCTCTGGTAAGGGAAGAAATTGGAATATAATCCTCAGAACTTGGGCCCTTGGGCACAATTGGCAACTGCCTCTTCTAAGCTCCACTTTGATTAGACAATGTGGATTAGGAGACTAAATAAATCCAACCACACACATTGAGATACTCCAGAGTGGCAGGTACATTAAATAAACCAAGTATCTATACAACGTGCTACCTTCCAAATCAGTTTCTGCCCCGTCCCTCCAGACCCAGCCCCGGGCATCCCACACAGTCTCTCTCTCTCTCTCTCTGCCCCCTCAAATCTTAGTTTTCCCTTATCTAAGAGGCTGGCTTTAGGAATGCCTTATGTTGTTGTTCTTTTCTTTCTCTCTCACTAGTATTACACTTGCATTAATTAAAATCTGAAATGTAAGTTTGTTTTTCTTAATCAGTCAAAGGCAAATGCTCTGCCTACTGGATATTTCTTCTTGGGAGTCTTGGAGTTATCAAAATCTCAGCATTAAATAATTAGCTTATCATTTCCTGTATGGTTAGGCACCATCTTTCACATAATCCTTATCTCCAAATAGGCGATGATCCATATGAAGAAACCCAAGCTGGAGACAGACCTCAGACTCGACAGCCTGCTGTCATCTCATAATCAAGCCTCATCAATTCTTTTTTTTTTAATTTCAAATTAATACAAAGGTACAAATTTTTAGGTTACACTGTTCTCACTTGCAGGGTGAAGTTCCAATTGTAAAAGAGCCCCTCACCCGAGGGGTGTGTTATACATCCTCAAAATGTGCACATGAGGTGAGATCCCACCTAATGCCCTCCCTCCTCTGCCAATCGTCCTCCTCCTCCCACCTCCCCCTTCCTCCTCCCTTGCCCCCATACTAAACAATATATTTGTGCTTTATTATTCATTTGAGCATGTAATTGTTTATATATTGGTTTCATATTAGTATGGAGTACATTGGATGTGTATTTTTTCATTGTTGAGATACTTTACTAAGAAGAATGCGTTTCAGCTCCACCCAGGTAAATGTGAAAGCTGTAAAGTCTCCACCTTTTTAATGGCTGGAGAGTACTCCATGGTATACATATACCACAGTTTGTTAATCCATTCATGGGTTGATGGGCACTTAGGCTGCTTCCATGGCTTGGCAATTATGAATTGAGTCACAATAAACATCTGGTGCAAATGTCTTTGTGGAGATGTTGGCGTGGATGTGGAGAGAAGGGAACACTTCAACACTGCTAGTGGGACTGCAAACAAATACAGCCTTTTTGGAGAGAAGTATGGAGAATCCTTAAAGATCTAAAAGTAGACCTTCCATTTGATCCTGAAATCCCATTACTAGATATTTAACCAGAAGCCTTGTTAATTCTATCTTTGAAGTAACTACAATTCTTCCTCCCATTCCCACTGTTAACACAATAATTCACTTCCTAATAATCTTTTACCTTCTTGTCCAACTTTTTCTTTTAACTTAGCGTAATTATTTTAAGACTTATCCATGTTGTTGCATATATAAGTAGTTGATTTTTTTTTATTGCTGAATAGTATGCTATTGTATGGATATATCCAATAAATAAATACAATTGGTTTGCCCTTTCATTGAACAGTTGGGTTTCCAGCTTAGGCCTATTACAAATAAAACTGCTATGAGCAATTCATGTATAAATTATTACAGGGACATATGTTTTCATTTCTCTTGGTTAAATGTCTAAGAGAAAGATGCCTAGATCATATGGTAGGTATATGTTTTTTGAGAAACTGTCAAAAGGTTTTCAAGGGTGGTTTACCATTTCACATTCACACCAGCAATGTATAAGAGTACTAGCTGCTCTACATCCCTCACCAATACTTGGTATAGTCAGACTTTTCCTTTTTTTTTTTTGCAGTTTTTGGCCAGGGCTGGGTTTGAACCCACCACCTCCAGCATATGGGGCCGGCGCCCTACTCTTTGAGCCTTTAAGCATTCTAACAGATGTCCAGAGGTATCACACTGGCATTCTGGTTTTATTTTCATTTTCCTAATGACTAAACAATGTTGAGTATCTTTTCACATGTTTTCTAACAGATCATTTCACTACACTATATGCAAGTTAATAATTCATGTCACTGTACATCCTGATAGACTATGTACTCATTTGAAGCACAGAATGCAGGATTCCTTCAAATTTTGCTATTTAAGAAAGTCTAAGTGTGTTACATCTTGGCCACACCAAAGCCCATGACGATGTAGCCTTTATTGGAGTAGGTATCTGTTCATTGGAAAGAGTGGCTTCTACTCATGTAAAACAGAGCTGGCATCTGAAAGAATAAAAAAGCGAGTGGCTTTGTTCATAAGAAAAGTTAAAAGATTAAAAAGCGATGATTTGATTTCAAACTCCCTGGGGCAAAAGGAAACAGGTACTACCACAATGCGTGGCTATTTCCCTGTAGAGCAAAGTGGGTCAAAATGCTCTGTCTTTATTCCAGGGGAAACCCCTGAGCACCTGCTGCAGTATTAAGTGTGTCTTTCTCAGTGCCCAGTCAGTGACTAATGGGATCAGCCAAACCCAGGGAGCAGTACTTAAAAGGAAAGCCCTCAGGGAAGTTTTAATTCTCTAAGATCTTACTCTAATCGTGTAGGTGAAGTCTCATAATAGTAATGTAAACTTACACTGTAAATTAAACTAACTTTCAGGAATGCTAACATTCAAAAGTCTTTTTCTCTTTCATGATGGTATTGTATGTTATGAAGAAGTATAATCCTATAAGGTTATCACTCAGGATGAGACCTATTCCAGATTCTTCGATACCCTACATCAGGGATTTTCAACCTTTGTATCTCACAGCACGCATGAACCTATAGTTAAACTTTCAAGGCACACTTCAACAATGTTGATCAAAAAAAAAAAAAAAAAAAAAAAAAAAAGGAGGGGTGGTGCCTGTGGCTCAAAGGAGTAGGGCGCTGGCCCCACCTGCCGGAGGGGACAGGTTCAAACCCAGGCCTGGCCAAAACTGCAAAAAAAAAAAAATACATTTATTGTGCTTTGAATGTCTTTTAAAAATAATTTAATCAATTATCTGAAACTTTTCACGGTGCACCTAAGATCCTCTCACGGCACACCAGCTGAAAATCACTGCCCTACATAAAACTTAAAAATTTTTACAGTATCGTATCTGGGAGTATTTTGTGAATTCTCAGAACTGCACATGGTCATGTAATCAATCGGTTTTTGAAAACCAAAGGCCCACTTTCTGGTGGCAACTTTACATATTAAACAGACTTAAACTTTTTAATTCTTTCTTTAAAATTTCAGTGCCACTTAGGTCTGACAGTTGTAGTGTTCTCACAAGAGTAGAAGAAGCTCCCCATAACCATTTGTACCACGTAACTGTGGTGATCATAAAATCTGTCTGAAGTAGTCTGTTAGGAATAGTTTTCAGTTGGAGGTCAGCAGGATTGCTCGATCCTTCTGTTGAAATGTTGTAGATCTCTCAAAAAGAGTCTATTTAATTATCTTTCCCAGCTGTGCATATTGCCTGCAGACAAGGGCTAAGGGCTATTACATCTGCCACTTGGTGTCCTCTGCAAGTTCCTGGGTCAGGGTTGGGAGAAGTGTGCAGAGAAGGCTGTCAGTTAACCTGCCCAATGAATGTGAGGACTATGACAGGACGTTATTAGATGGAGTGTCTCCTTTCTCCCAATAGACTGGTCTTAATATTATTTTAACCATACGGCTACATACACTTTTGGTGTGGAATAAATGTTGATGAATACTTTTCAGTTCATAATCAATGGAGGAAAATAATGTAATAAAAATTCCCAAACAAAATTATATTGGGTGAACTATCTTTACACATCAAGTCTCAATTCCTTGGCTTACGTTCCTTATAAACATGCAGAATGTTGTAATTTGTGATTCAAAATGAATCTGTTGTAATAACTGAGAGGTATTCAAATAGTGAATTCTTCTCTTTCTTTAGCACTTTCAAGTATCGACAATAGGATGCAGGGAGCTTAGCAGCTGCTCCAAGATATGAGGAAAAAAATCCGTGACAGATAAGCTCACAGGTGGCACAATAATGACTAATACCCACAGCATTCAAGGATCCCCATTTAATGCCTGGGGGCTGTGGGCCTTGGATACCACACCAGAGAGACAGAAGGTATACCAAAAAAGAAGTGGCTATAGTTTTTTGAGAATAGATGACATCAGATTCTTGGAAATCTCATTTTATAAAATAAAATTTTTTGTGAAAACAAACAGGAGTCTTTTCCCTTGGTCTGTATTCATGGGTCTAGTAATAGAGTACCTTCAGAGGAAATTCTGGAAACAGAAAAGCCTCAGGTCCCATTCCTTAGCCCCTGTATGGGCAGTGATATAGCTGATGAAGTTAAGGAAGGCCTCATTCATAAAAGAGATAGCCCCCACCCCTGCCAAATATACAAACTGGCTCATGTTTCCAGCTTCATTACCAAGCACAGGCATTGCTGGCTTCTGCCTTCCATTATAAAGTAGCTGATTTTCCTCCAAGATATTTTAACTTAGTTTTGACACTGAAAGGAGCTCATGGCATGCCCACTCCCATCCCTTAGGCATCAGGAGATCTGGAGCCTTCTTCTCCTCTTTGCTCTTCTGGGGACTGTGTACAAGCTGCCTAATTTGCTTGGCACACAAACAGATCCTTGAGGCCTCAAGGTGTGGCAAGGCTCTTGGAATGATGTTGAAAAGTGTGCCAAGATCCTTAGGCAAAATGACTAATATAATCTGAATGCTTGTAAAGCCCCACATTGCCTTGCAGTAAAAGATAAATCAGAGTGACTCTTCAGTAGTGACTATAAAAATATAAAAAATATTAAGTGCCACAATCGTTGTATTCTTATTTGTATGGAATATAGTCTATGGAGAAACAAAGAAAAATAAAAACTTTGTGAAATAAAGAAGTAGCATTTCCCAGGGGAGAGCTATGTAAAAACTAGAAGCCAGGTGGTTGGTTCCTTCAGTAAATTTTCAGGGAAAAATATTAGTTCCTGACCTTCAAAAAAAAAATAAAGGTAATCATGTTCTCAATCATAGAATGACCCCAATGTTCCCCAAAATATCAGTTATGAAATTGCCTGTTGCTTTTTTCCTGTATTGCTTTACTACTCAATAGAAGAAGACTTGAATAATTCATCTCTTTTCTTTCTATGTCAGAAACCCAGTGCAAGAATAGAGTAAGGTACAAAACGAGAAATCATGGAGGTGAGTTTGTAGCACAGGGACAGTTACAAGTAAACAAAACTTGGGATTTCTGGGAGAAAACCTACAGAACAGAAAATGTCAGAAGAAACTAGACCCCTGTTCAAATGCCAAGAAGTCTTCATGTCCTACATTTTCTAATTATTATACAGAAAATAATAACGCAATGCCACATCACAGATCGGTGTGCTATGAGAGTATGTTAGGGGTGTCGCACACAACAAACATTTTTTAAAGATCAATAATTAAATTATTTTCAAAAGAAGTCCAAAGTGCAGTCAGTGTACTCTTCTTTTTACTCTTTTTTTTTAATCAACATAATTTAAGTGTGTTATGGAAGTTTAACTAACTTGAACTATAGGTTCAAGTGTGCCATGAGATAAAAAAAAGGTTGAAAAATCCTACCATAGACCATGGACTCATGGTATAGTCAAATAGACCTTCTTTCCTCCAAAAAATTTGTGTACTCCCTCTTATATGCAGTTCTATTAGAGAGAGACTCAGTAGAAGTATGATTCTGATTTATTCCTCAACAGTTTAAGATGTCTCCAGTAATAGTAAAAACATTGAAAAATTATTTTTTTAAATGAGTTTGATTCAATTAAATAAACGATGCTATGTACCACTTTTACCAAACATGTATTGCTGTTAGAAATAAAACGAATGCAATGTGCATCACCAAAATAAATGGTAACAGGTTGAGTAACCACTTGTTTTGAAATATTATGAATTCTAATGAAAGAGCACAGGTTTTCTCCTGAGCCAGCCCTACCTTGCTGTGTAATCCCACTTTCCTGTGCTATAATAAAAGAAGTGTGAGCAGTCCCCACCTGACCCAGCATACCATATTGCCTACCCAGTGCCCTTCAGCCATCACTATGCTAGATGTCCACCTTGCCAATACCAAGCTGACTCTCTCGTTCTTGAGGCTGCAATTGCCCTCATTTTCAGCCCTGATGACTTGCTATTTCCAAATTAGAACCCAACATGCAACTTTTTGATTATCTGGTATTTCCCACTCGTATCCCAACAGAATGAGGGCAGAAGTAATTTAAATAGTATGAGCCGAAAGTCAAGAAGACTTGGCTTGCAATCTTTCCGTGACCTGCAGCCTGTTACTTAACATCTCTGAAAGTACTTCTCATCAGTAACACGCAGCTGGGCTGACCTGCCACTATAAGGCGTCAGAGGATGCCCCAGAGTACCAGAGTGCCGACAAATGTGAGTTCTCTCCCTACTTCCTCCCAACAGGCTGCAACCCCAGCCCCGTTGTAGGAGGCAGCACTACTTTTGCAAAACACCAAAAGAAATGTTTCGTTTTAAAATATTTTAGATTTACAATTTCAAACTTCATTTGGACATTTTGTGTTTGCCCTAATTCATGACGTCATGCTATATTTTCTGTTTATTTTTATTTATATATTTTTAAAAACCTAATAAAAGACTTTCTGGACCTCAAACAGCCCTTATAAAACAACAATTCTTATGATTTAAAATGGTGGGAACAAGAACATGTGGATTATATTTTTCCTAAAATATATATTCGAGAGAGAGAGAGAAAGCATGTTTGGAGTTTTATTGCACCCAGAGCATTTGGAGATGTTTAGCATCTCCAGAATGTAGCTGTCTTTGTACAACTCCAATTAGAAATGGTCGATGGTGCCATATACCCCAACATTATACCCAGGAGGTGGGAACTTAATAATGTATCTTCATCGCATGTACTGCCATATGACCCAGAAATTAAAAAAAAAAAAAAAAAAAAAAAGAAAGAAAGAAATGGGTGATGGTCTCCTGCTAACCCCCACACCATCCACACCACGTGGGCTGCTCCTTATCTGCCTTGGGACAGACCGAATCAAATACTCCCTGTGGTGCTACTTGCCTTGGGAAACACAGTGGTATTCTTTAGGCAAATGCTAAATAATAACAGCCGGTGGTGACTGAAAAACTAAATGTCACACATGTGATACTTTTTGCCTATGACACTTTCAGCAGACTTGAAAGCCAATTAATTTCATTGCTTGAGTAATACTCAAAGAATTCAATCCAGAGGTTTTAAAATAAACTAGATACAACTTCTTAAAATTAATGATGTATGCCTCAATTACCCCATATTAAGATGATCATATCTTGAAAGAATTACGGATGATAAAAGTCATGATATCTATATAAATCCGCAAACTTTCCAACCTTGACCACAAAGTCTGACGAGAGGACCATGTATTACTTAACATAATGCCTTTAGAACATTCTTTAGAACAATGCAACAGAACTCAATGCCTTTAGAACAATGCAACAGAACTCAATGCCTTCCACCCTGACGAATGTTTTTACACATACAAGTTCAAAGACAATGTTTCTATGGCACGTCCAAACTAAAAGTCAACAATATCCATTCGTGGTAATTCCACTTTCTCCTCATTTTTATCTAAAGGAAAGAAAAAAGCCAACAAGGGGCCTGAGATATTTCCTGGACCCCTCTCTGGTAATGCATACGTGAGGTAGAAATGCTGAAGACCATCTTCCTCTGAGAAGGCCTCATCGTAGGCTACTCGTTAGCAAAGTAAATCTAAAGACAAAACTGGTCTCAAGTTTGCTCAACTGTTACTAGGTTTTAAATCCCACTCTAGAACTATATTCAAGGAACCACTTTTCTTATTATATGACACTCCTTTGAAAAATTATTAGACTTAAACACAGACCCCACTGAAATTCTACTTCAAAGTTTTTCGGACAGTTTCTCTGCTCTGGAGAGCAGCCATGTTACTGTTCAGTCACCCTGTGTGTGTTTCTGCATGTCGTACACGGTGGTTACATCTTCATCCACTGGTGTCTGATGATGTTTACACATCACCATACCAGACATAAAAACAGTGCATGAAAATAAATTACCTCGGATCTACAGAAGTCATCACAGAACTTCTCTGCTTAGAAAGAAAAAATGGAACTATATTGCAAAAGTCCCTCAAGATTAGAGGGTTCAGAATTATAGACGGTAGCATATATCAACGAATTATAATACATAGAGGGAAATTATTCTCGACTTTAAATACAAATTTCATAAAAATGCATTCTTTACCCTTTATACATTTAGCTTCCCACATACATTTTAATGGCTACATACATATATTCTTTTTGTTCAAAAGCTAGACATGTCTTAACTCTGATCCCAGCATATATGAACTTGTGAAATTCTGAACATTCATTTGAAAATTTTATCCTCAGTTTTGGTAGAAAAGTCAGTATGAGAAAATGTCATTGCACCTTTCCAAAAGGAATGAAGGTAGTGGGGCAGCCTCCTTCGTGTAAGCATTCATTTAGTTAGCAAATTTCTCTCGAAATTTAGTAAGATAGAAGGTTTCCTCTCCTAAAGAACTGATATGCTCCTCTGCGTTGGTGAGGAAGAACAAAAGAGTTGCTTACAGACCGTGCATGGCCCTGCCATCAAGAAACCCCCATATTAATCCGCTGCAAAAGCAATAACAATTTTACCTGTTTCCTGATAAAATCATTGCCCTACTCCTACTTTTTCTGGACCTCACTTTTGACTGTACTATTGAATTATAAGGTATCACACTTTGCAAAGTAGACAGAAAAATAAATCATTAAAATATGTATATTTGTTTTCACACACATACGTAAGTATCCAATTTTTCCTCCATTTTGCAAAAAATAAGGTATATGATGACAGGTCAAGGAAGTAGATTGTCTGGAGAAAAGAATTAATCTTATAGCTCTATCTGACTCCAGGAAGAAAAATAAGTCAAGACTTTCATATTTGAGGATTTGACTTGGGGGATCAAAAAAAAAAAAAAAAAAAAAAAATCTGTCCCTCAGAGAAAACAAAACAGATGGCAACTCTACCTTATTACCAATCCCATCTGTATTACACTCAGAATCTTGGTCTATGAAGAGATGGTTGTCATGACAATAAGCATTTGAGAAGAGTTCTAGAGAAGCTGATGGATTTAAGAGTGTCTCCCAGCTCCCCAATTTTTCAAACACACACAAAAAATCTACCCCCTTCAAGACCCAAATAAACAATTCTATTACTTCTTATATTGGCCATAATTATTCCATAGAGATTATATGAAATTTTGGACTCCTTCATATCAAAATCCTCCTGACAAATCAGATCTTAACTCTGATACAGCACAGCTTGAAGGTAAACTAGTCTTTATTTTATTCAGTAAAGGCTACTGTATTTAACTACAACTTAATTTTTTTTTCCTTACAAGCTCAGGAAAAAAAAATCAATTTCAACTCAAATGAAAAAGAGGAAAAAAGTAAAAAAAAAAATTATTTTCTAGTTTCTAAGAGTAGACTGCAAACTAAAGAAGGAAAAAAATTAATAAACTATACAGTACTTAAGACTGCCCTTTTAAGTGCTTGTCAAATGGACAGGAAGGCCGGCCACCATGGAGTGATTCCGAGTTACCCGACGGAGAGCACAGACTGGCTGCATCTGAAAAGTCAACAAGCACTTGTACCTTGGAACATACATTTTTTCCCATCTACCCAGGAGCAGACCCACAGAGCATTTCAAATACCATTGTCATCAGTCTGTGTTTACCAGACAACTGTACGCTACCGATAAACACTACAAATGACATCCACACAAAGATTAACAGGGAAGCAGGCAGTCTCTTTTTTGGAGGAAGTCCCCAAAACAAATGGACAATGATGGCTTCCTCCCACCTCCACCCAGCTCAAGTTTCTCAATGAAACCAAAATTGGTGACTGGTCATTTTAGTGAGGAATTCCTCTCTCTCTCTTTCACTTTCTCTCTCTCTCTTTCGCGCACACACAAACACAAAAGCTGCAGGAACACCTCTGGTTACCTAAGACGCCAAAGGACTAGTAGTTCTAGAAAGTATTAGGAGGAAAAGAAGAGGCTTATTCTCCCATTATTTTATTATTTTATTTAAGTTCAGAATGTGGACATGGGCATTTTACAAGGCAAATCACCAAGAGGTATCAGAAATTTGTTCTATCAAATCACACCACATCTTTTCAACCGGGAAGCCAGAGGACAAGCTGCCTGGCTCCAAACCCAGAAGGGGTGGGCCCACGGATCTCAGGGTCTCACAAGCTTATGGGCGGTTTGTTAAGAGAAGGTTGCTCTGTCTCTTCCCATCTTCCTACAGTTCCCCACCTGCCAGGACCCTAGACAAATGTCAGCACCACAGAGAATAAACAACAAAAGTTAGAAGCAAGAATGATTTCAGCCTGCTCCACCCCACCTCTGATGTCAGTGATCACGGAACTTACACCGTTCTAGAGAGGCCAAAAGGAATTTAGAAAGCCAGGAACTGTTTTCCTGTAACTCACAGTGGATTCTCTCCTAAGTACAGGATATCTTGTTAGGTCATTAAATAGCCACTCAAAAAATAAAGTAGGTAGTTAGGTGCTATGGTGTGGGTGTGGTTTGTCCCTACCAAAAACCATGCCACAGTTTATTTGCCAACGTAAGGGTGTTGGGAGGTGAGGCCTTTAAGAGGTGATTAGGCTGTTAAGATGGATTAATGAGTTTCTTAAGAGACTGAATTATTCTCCAGGGAATAAATTCATTCTTGCTGTTTTACAGGGGGCTGCCCCTTCTTGTCCTCCCGCTCTCTTTGCCAGGTTATGGTGCAGTGAGAAGCCAGATTCAGCCACCCAATCTTGAAGTTTCGAGCCTCCACAAATACCAACCAAATAAACCTTTATTCTTTGTAAATCACCTTGTCTTGCTATTCTGTTTAGCAGCAGAAAAAAGACTAAGTAAGACAGGAGGCTAGGCTAAAAGAGAGATTCTCTAAATACTAATTACATTGAAAGCAACAACCTTTCCCACTACTTGCTAGCTCAGCATGCATGACTTCTGGCTCAGCACTGGGTCTCATCAACAGTGTTGATGTCCTAAGAATTGCAGCAGGAATGGCAGTACCATCGCCAAATAGTCACCAAGTTGGTTTCCTAGAGCAGCCATAACAAGGTACCACAAACTGAATGGCTCACACCTGCCTTATATTTAGTAGTAAAAATAGATTCAGTTTTGTTAAGATGCAAAGCCTTGTGTTCTAAGTATTTTAGAGCACAAGTGAGAAATAGTATGAATTGAAATAACTAAACAACCAAAAAAAAAAAAAAAAAAAGAAAGAAAGAAAAGTCAATACACACACAAAACCAATGGCACACATACAAATTAAAAATGAATTAAATAAATTAAATAAGAGGCACATAGAGTTCCCTGTGCCTAAGTGAGATTTTTAACTTTTCAATGTAAAATAACTTATTTATGAGGATACACTGTATGGTGGATCAGGTGACGAGTCTTGTTGGGCCCACCTTTGCCATTGACAGGTCATGTAACCTTTGATGAATGATTTAATCTATGGCACCCACAGTCCTGTGTACACTCTATGGATACTTTCTGAATGAAGGAATGGATTGTTTTGGGTTTCAGTTACTTCATCTGTAAAATGGGAATAGTAATACTATCTCTACAGTATGTTATGATTTAAACTAGAAAAATATATAAAAAGAACCTATCCTACTGCCTTGGAAATACTGATGGCCAACAAATAAATGATAGCTATCATTACACTACTTCTTTTCTAACAGTAAAGAGTGCCAGATATTCTGCAGGTGGTAATATGCTTTTGTAATACCCGCCCATGAGTTTCACATCTAAAATTTTATACAATGAAACACATGTATGAGAGAGTTCTTAAATATTCTTGTTCTATTTGGAAGTCTCAGAGGGCATCTATGGACACCTCAGTACAAGGTTTTAAATGCATAGAATAAAATATTTTTAAAGTCCACAAAATGAAACAAGTTATACTGAAATTCAGTTTTTTCTAAAACCCCTTGGATATTCCTGGACCCCATGGTAAGAACTCCTGACAGGGTAAGGACCAAAGTTAGTGACTTCACAGACAATCAACAGCTACTGGAACATTGTCTCCTTACATCTTTTCAGAAAACTTGGAGATATATTTTGATTTGTTATATATTTTCTCTTGCAGCTAAAAACAACAGACTAAATAAGAACTTCATATCTAACCATGACACAAATGGGAAGTCCTTTCCCCATCTCCTATTTTTCTCGGAATGTTTTCTTAAAATTATTGAAGAACAAACAAAGTATTATTAACCAGTGAAAACATTTGGTATATATAAGACAAACCTATGTCTTTAAAGGGTGGCAATTCAGCTCTAATAAAACCAGTGCTATTTAAGAGTGGGTACAGGAGTTAGCCTTAATGACTCACTTTTGATGACTCACTTTGTAAGCTATTAAAGAAAGTCATTAATATCCTCACTTAACTAAAGAATGTCTGTGAAAATTCATCAAGATCTAAAGATTAAAGGTAAATGTCAAGTCTTAAAATAAAGAGATTCTTAATTTAATAAATTATACATACTCAAATGATTTTGAGATATCAAAAACACATTAATTTACTTTTAAGAGATTGAAAAATCTATTAATATGAAGTTATGCATGAAATGGACAGGTAAAACCTCAAAAATTCATCTTCTTATCTTTTAAGTCTCCCATAAAAGATTTACCTAACATATGAAGCTTCCCAGGGGTGCCAGAACAGAAGAGAATCAGGACACCCACTCAGCCATTGACTTTGAAAATCATAAGGGTGGTTGGACTGTCCACTCAGCCTACTTTGAAGAACTTCTGTCAATTCTGCCCTCTGCATCTTAGATACTAAAGAAAGTTAAATTTTAGAACGAAATCCATGGCAAAACCAAACCATCTACAGGCATGCAGCTGCGTGAAAGGATCCTGCTTCAGATAGCAAGTTGCAATAAAGAAACTGAAACTTCAGAACATACACTGACAGCAAGAAAGCAGATCCTTGCCGTAAATACACGAAGAACCATCAGTCATATGAAGATTGATGCACTTGCCTAGGGAAATCAATGATACAGTCTCTATCCAGAGTCTGTAAGATCATGTATGATTAATGACACACTTTCAGAAAAATGTAATTGGTTGGCTTAAGAGGTTTCTGATCCTCTTCCTTAACCATTTCCCAGTTCTAGAAACTCCTCCTCCTCCAATGCATGACTTACTGAGTCAGCTATGGTGCTGGTTTTACTGGGGAGGAAGATTCAGTCTCACTGATTTTTGTGTTCTCCAAAGAACTCACAACTGTGCTTTTAATAAAACTGATATCCAAAAAAAAGATTCTCAGTGAATGTTTGCAAAGAGCTAAAAAATAAATAAATAAATAAAGAGTTAAAAAAAAGGAACAATGGTGGTTTTATTGGCAACTATAATATCCTATTGGTACAGTCAGCTAGACAATGACCCCTTACTCATAAATTTTACCTAACTACTTAATACCACCTGCAAATTGAGGTACTTTAACAAAGGTAAAGATAAAAAAAAAAAAAAATAAGGAATAGTCCTAACTACACAGAAATTCTAAAAAACAGTGCAGCTGACAGCAAATAATTTTCCTAATAACAAGCCCAAGAAAAATACTTAACTTGTGAAATGGAATATAAAACCAGTAAGTTGGTACTAAACTTAAAAAGGAGATAATAAACAACTAGAAAGATTCTCCAGAAGAAGCTGAGAGACAGGAGACAAAGAGCCAAGAAGAGCTGGGATTTCTCTCCACCCCTGACAGGCTTCAGGACACCTCCCAGTAACCTTCCCTGCCTCTGGCTCTCCCTGGCTTCCTTTGGAATCTGTTCAGGATGATGGCATCTTGAAAACTTTTCCATTCCCTGTTCCTGCCCTCTTTTATATCTGTGTTTTTCTCCTCTGCTACTCCATCCAGTGGAGTTTTAGCAAAGTGAACATGACTTAAATTTTGAACTCTTAACAAAAATTTCAGATAACTTTTGCCCTGCTAAAAGCACAGTCAATGTCAGGAAAGAGGCAGAAAGTGTAACCATGGTTTGTTGAAAAATAACTCAGGCTCTCAGATCTAGCAGCTTGCCCCAATCATAGCTTTTCTGCACATTACTTCTCAGGGTGTATTTTTCTCCTGATGGCATCAGTATTAACTGTCCTAATGGGCTATACTTGTCCATTTGAAGCTCCACTGCTATAATATTAAATCTGTGAGACACTTTGTGTCTGCTGCCTCATTTTGCAACACTGGACTTTTGATTTCTAATAAAAATAGATTTTTTTTTTTTTTTTTTTTTTTTTTTTTTTTTTTTGTAATTTTTTAAAAAGTATTCCATTTTTCAAAATTTTTATAAACAAAGATATAATTTGAGTTGTGCCCGGGGGGGGTGTTTGTAGT